>ML805923.1:33652-89386 GCA_009831015.1 Picea engelmannii | reverse complement strand
TATGGTACACTACATCTGATTGTAATCAACTTTCTGGTTACACAGATAGTGACTTTGCAGGCAGCCTAGATGACAGGAAAAGTACATCAGGATATGTTTTTCAACTGGGCACGAACCTGATTTCATGGGCATCGAAGAAGCAGCCAATTGTATCCATATCTTCTGCAGAGGCAGAATATGTAGCTGCTACCTCAGCTTCATGTCAAGCTGTGTGGCTGAGAAGATTATTGAAAGACATGTCACAAACAGAAAGGGATCCAACTCCTATTTTCTATGACAATACATCAACAATTGCATTAGCCAAGAACCATGTGTTTCACAAGAAAAGTAAACACATTGACACTCGGTTTCATTTCATACGCGAGCTAGTCAATAATGGGGATATTGCACTACAATTTTGTGGTTCTCGAGATCAGCTTGCTGATATCTTCACCAAGCCACTAGGAAATCCAGTTTTGATTTTCAGAGACAACACTTAGGCATAATTAGTGCTGATGATTGTAACTGTTGAGTCTAAGAGGGAGTGTTAAATATATTGTACCCTCAAGAGTCTGACTGTACACTGCCAGCTGTACTGGACAGTTGTACTTTCTATTTTTGTCTTGCTTGAGCATATTTAGCTCAACCATCTTGCATTGTAACAAGTTCAATACTTCTTCATACATTTCAATATACTGTTCTATTCTTTTCTCTCTGCATTTCTCTTTGCTTCACAATTTATCAATTGGAACTAGGTTTAATAATTTAAAGATACATCATAATGTGGTATTCATCATGCTTTGAGAGGGATAAAGATGCTTTTTGAGAGGGATATATAGGTGTAAATTTTTGAAAGAGGTTTGCATTTTAAGGGATTTCATTTTTTTTTTGGTTAATGATAGATGCAGATTTTATTTATTTTGATAGATCATGATTCTATTTTTTTTGTTATACTAGATGTAAATTTAAAATAATTTTTTATAAATAATAATGAACATAAATTTTGAACAATTATATTTGTTTATTATAGTGATCATTTAATTGTCACTTTAAAATGATTACCAAACTTAGTTGAAATTACAAATTTACTCCACTATTAATTTTTTATTATTTTACAATATTAAATTACATTTGTGCAAGGTTTACTTATGACAACCTCATAATTACAATCGCAATCGTTTAGCCTTTTAACAAGGCTATGCTGGTTTAATCTTCACTTCTATTTTTTCGATACATATATATTAAACTTGGAAATCTACTCTATTTTGTTTTTTTGTTTTTTTTGACATTTAAATGTACAAATCTCATCTAAGTTTTAATATGTTATTTATTTATGTTATCTTATTATTTACCATATTTAAAATAAATTTATATTGAAACCAAGTGTATTGGTAACTCAATTTAATGAGTTCAAATAAATCACTCCAGATCTTTTATTGCATTTCCTGTGGTATCATTCTTTTTACTTTCACTACATTTTAAATTTTTTATTGCATATTTATTTTATAAATATTAAAATTAAAAAAATATAATATTTTATGATATTAAATATATTTTTATGTTTTTACAATTATAATTAATCGAAATTTTTAAAAATTAAAAATTAATATATAATTGGTTTTTGAATTTTTTCTATACTTAATTATATTTTAAATTATAAAATTATATATATTTTATATATTCACTTTTCAACACTACCTCATAATAAATCACTGGAAACATAAACCCTTTAAACTTGCTATCACTTCAACTTTAATGATGGTTCTTTAATTGATAATTCACCTTACTTTAGTGGATTGAGCAACTATAATTCTTTTTGCTACCTTCCATCCCTTCTTTACTCAAAGTTCTAATAATGCGGTGGAGTTATTATTTATTACTTCTTATGTTAGTATTATTGCATTATTATGGTTTTTGGTTTAACTAGCCTTTATTTAAAGTTGAGTTATAATTTGATATTTGATTAAGTGCTTTTGAGGTAGACTTTTTTCAATAACATGGAGAAATTGATGTTAAACATGAAATGAGAGACCATTTTAGTAGAATTATATGATTATGAATTATATATATATAAAAGATTTGATAATGTTCCATTTTAATAAAGTTTAAATAATTTTAATAAGATGTTAAGGTTATTGAATATCATGACTATTCTAAACTCTTTTCAAAGTTAAGATAATATTGATCTCAAATTATGTATCTCAAGTGGAAAATATTTCATTTGAGGAGTTATCAAAAGCATTGCATTTTCATTATGAATATGATTAATGTTCAAAACCTACTAAAAAATGATACTAAGAAACCCAAATGTTGCCCATGGGGAATCATGCCATAACCTTGAGGGCATTTTCACCTCTTTATCCCATAAAAAAACACCTTGGGCATCATGCCCTAGAATTTGATAGACTACTAACTAGACCACATATGACTCTACCACTAATGAAATGGGTTAGGGTAGCATTAGTTTCCTACCTGCATGTCATTTTTAATCTATATGAATATTTGGCAAATTGTATGGTTTGGGCATGCTAAATTGAGGAAATCAAGTAGGTCACAATGTAAGAGCACATTAAGGTGCGGTGTTGTGAACAATAATTGAAATAAGTAGAATATTGTTGTGATATATTAGGGATTTATAAATAATTAAATAATAGAACCAAGTTCACTAAAGATTTAAGGAATTAAGGGCGCCATGTGACATAGCAAGTTCTTTAATTGAATATTAAGGGATACTCATAATTTCACTAAATATTGAAAAACACCTCTCAAAATCCTTTTATTGAACCCCATTCCAATACATCTTTCTAATTAAAAAAAATCATTATTTTACTACATATCCTAGGTATCGTTTTTCTAGTGGCATTATCAATACCATTTTTTATTTCTACCCCTAGTACAAAGACATCTCTTAGAGCTCTTACAAAAATACAAGTCACCAATGAACTAAAAAATAAGCAAACAAGTGCACTCTCCCTACTTGGGTTCAAATCTCTAACTAGACATTCGCCCTGGATTGAGTTATGGGTTATCGGTATATGTGTGTTGTGAAGAGTTTATATATATGAATATCTATTTGTATACCTAAAAATGTGAGTTATCTCAAGAAATGTATATATGAATATCTATTTGTAAACATAAAAAGGTGACTATGTCAAGAATTAACAAGTAACTTTTCATCCCTTATATCTCTCATCTTGTGGCCATTTAAAAAAATATATATCAACCAACCATTTATAGTACCTACAAAGGTACTATAGTAATCGGTTAGGTTTTAACTTTGACACTTGCGAGTGTTTTATAAAATTTTGGAAAAATATTTTATTAATTAGAATATTTTTAAAATTTTAAAAACTATTTCAGAATTTCTAAATATTCTTTTTTGTTTTTTTCATTGGAAATAATACTTTGGACATAACATAACTCTTTGGTGTATGCAAATTTTCTTTCCATATTTGTTAGTGTTTTAAAATCAATTTAAATATAAAAAAGTATAAAAAATAATAATTAGCTAGTTTGTAACTCTTTTTGACACTCTCTTGAGGTCTCACTGTAAGTGATGTCTTGTTATAGTCTATGCCTCATGAAGTATCTTTAGTGTCATTACCTGCATGGACACCTCTCTTCCTTCCTCCGCTTTCAACCACGAAGTTGCTAGTTCTTTATTGGAAGGTTTCATGATGGGGTAGGGAGATTAGAATCTTTGGGCTTGGCGAGTAGCTAAATCTTTGCAAATATTTGATGGGGTAGGGAGGTAAGAATATTTGGGCTTGGCGAGTAGATAAATATTTGTGAATATTTGGGCTTGTGTGTCCTCTTTGAAACACAGAGAAATATAGAAAATTATCATAATTGATTGGTTGTGATTGTTTGAGGCAACCGCTAAATGATATTTTATGTATCATGGATCATATATTTATAAAAAATTGTTCCTACAAATATTGCAGCAATTAATGTATGTGGTTTCCTTCTCCAACAAACACATGAAAGAAATTGTGGGTTGTTACCTTTTATTTTAAACTTACTTCTAGGTTTGCACTATTGAACTTGATTAAATGCCATGGGCATGGGGAAGGATTTATGAGAAAGAAACTCTTCACTTATTTTTGAACATACGAGAATAATGATAGAGAAGGCGTCAAAATAACTTCCATTTTCTTTCCCATGGATGCATAGGCAGGACTTCCTAGAGTATTTTGGTTGTGTTTGTCACAAAATCCTAGTGCTAGAATATGTTATCTATGGATGCATAGGAAGGAATTCCTAGAGTATTTTGGTTGTGTTTGTCACAAAATCCTAGTGCTAGAATATGTTATCCATCATAGAAGAATAAGTGAATATGAAGGAAGAAACTTCACATAATTGTGTTATATTAACTTCAAATTATGTATGACTTCTTCAATATATGAATATAAATGATTTTTCAATATATGATGTTAGACAAGTAAGAACAATTTGTTTATCTTATCACATTTAAGGTAGGAATTTACACTAGAAGGAAAACACCATATAATGGAGGTTTTTACACAAACCCCTAAAATATTTATCACTTATACATTTATAACAGAGGTGTTTAGCATAGGTTGGTAGGTAGAGGTTTTGACACCAGTGCTCATAAGTTGACAATGCACACTGGTGCACTACATCGACCATGCACACCCGTGCTCCTAAGTTTCTCATGTGCACTGATTCTCTTACAAAACATTACGTCCCGATGCTTAGAAAATAAAACACATCGATAACCACTGTTAACATAAAATAATAAAATATTGTCGGTGCTCCCCAATAAAAAAGCACACTAGTGCTCCCCTAATAACAAAACACAATGGTTCTCCCCCAAAAATGTGCATCAGTGCTCCCCCAATAACAAAGAGGATTGGTGCTCCAAAACATAACACCCCGATACTTAACAAATAAAGATCACAAATAACCGCTATTATACGAAAATATTATTGGTGCTCCCCAATAATAAAGTGCATTGGTGCTCCCCCAATAACAAAATGCACCAATGCTCCTACAAAAAAAAAATGCATCGGTGCTCCAAAACATAACACCTTGGTGATTTTAACAAATTAAAACAAATAAAGTGCATTGATAATCACTATTAATATAAAATTCTAAAATATTGTTGGTGGTCCCCAATAACAAAGCTCATTGGGGCTCCCCCAATAACAAAGTGCACATGGGCTCTCCCTAGTAAAAAAATGCATCGGTGCTCTTCCCAATAACAAATAATATTGATGATTCCCCAATAACAAATCACACCAATGATTATATAACAAACACATCGATGCATCCGGGCACAACCTTAAAGGGTAAAAAAAAAAGAAAACAATTACCAAATTGAATAAATGTGCCAAAATATACACCAAAAAAGTGAGTGAGAATTTTACATTTTCAAAATGTATGTGTTTATAAATGAAAATCCTAATCATCGTTTCATTATTTTGTCAAAATTTAGAGAGGATATTTGTGCAAGATATATTTACATGCAAAGTCTTTTTAGTGGGTAGATATTTTTGAAAAGACAAATTTTTGCAGAGGATAAATTTTAGGTATGTGATTTTATTCTATTCATCATCTCAATATTTCCCCTCATTGATTCAAACAAATTTCAGTGCATTATAAAAAATCAAAAGGGTTATGTAGTAACATTTAGTGTTGGAAGCCCTAGCTTCTTGGTTGTTTCTCTTGGTATTCCTCTCTGTGTTTTACAACTATAATTTATTTTTAAGAAATTTATTTTTATAGGGTTTCTTTACTCGTATATGAGACATTTGGTAATTGTTGCAATGGGATCACTCATTGCATTGGATCCCAAAACATGTCAGTTTCATTTTTCTTTTAAAAAAATTCTTCCACAATTCATGGTGCACACTGTATAGGAATAACACACTAGTGCACATGTTCCTTTCAATAAGACCGATGCTCCTCTAAGAATAAAGTGCACCTATGCTCTCCCTAATAAAAAAGTGCACCTATACTCCCTCAATAAAAAGCGCATCGGTTCTCCCCCAATAAAAAATGCACTTGTGATCATATAACAAATGCATCGGTGCATATTATAGTCGGGCACATCGTTAAAGGGTTAAAAAAAATTACCGAATAGAATCAATGCACAAAAATATACAGCGAAAACAAAGAGTGGGAATTTTATATTTTCAAATTGTATGTCTTTATAAATGAAAATCCTAACAATTATTTCATTCTTTTTCCAAAATTTAGAGGGGATATTTTTGCAAGAGAGATTTACAAGAATTTTTTTTTGAGTGGGTAGATTTTTTTGAAGATCCAATTTACATACAAATTTGCAGAGGAGAAATTTTAGGTATGTGATTTTATTCCATTCATAGTTTCAATCTTTCCCCTCATTTATTCAAATGAATTTTAGTGCATTATAAAAAAAATAATTTATGGTTTCACAGCTACTTTTAGTATTGGAAGCCCTAATTTTCTAGTTGTTTCTCTTGGTTTTCCTCTCTATATTTCACAAG
Organism: Picea engelmannii; assembly: GCA_009831015.1. NCBI lineage: Eukaryota > Viridiplantae > Streptophyta > Pinopsida > Pinales > Pinaceae > Picea > Picea engelmannii. The sequence continues at coordinate 82,916 of ML805923.1, read as the reverse complement.
TAGATTTTTTTTTAAGAAACATATTTTTATAGGGTTTATTTACTTGTGTATGGGGCATTTAGTATCTATTGCAATGCGATCACTCATTGCATTGGATCCCAAACCTTGTTGTTGTCAGTTTTCTTTAAAAAAAATGCTTATGTGGTTCACGATGTGCAGTGTACAAGAATAATGCACCGATACACATGTTCTGGTCAACAACACCAATATTCCCTAATAAAAAAACACATTGATGCTCTCCCCAATAAAAAATGCACCACTTCTCCCATAATAACAAAGAACATTGTTTCTCCTCCAATAATAAAGTGCACTCGTGCTCATAACAAATGCACCAGTGCATCTTACTATTAGGCACACCGTTAAAGTATATATAAAAAAATTACCAAGCCAAATCAATGTGCCGAAATATAAATGAAAATATGAGTGGGAATACAATATTTTCAAAATGTGTGTGTTCATAAATGAAAACCCTAATCATTATTTCATTCTTTTTCCAAAATTCAAAGGGGAGATTTGTGCGAGAAAGATTTACAAGCAAAGTCTTTCGAGTGCGTAGAATTTTTTGAAGAGCTAAATTTACATACAAATTTTCAGGAGAGAAATTCCAGGTATTCTATTCACCATCTAAATCTTTCCCCTGAATGATTTAGTAAAATTTCAGTGCATTATAAAAAAATAAAAGGGTTTCATTATTACATTCAATATTGGAAGCCCTAGCTTCCTAGTTGTTTCTCTTGGTTTTCCTCTCTATATCTCCCAAGTAGATTTTTTTTTTAATAAATATATTTTTATGGGGTTTATTTACTTGTATACGGGGCATTTGGTATCTATTTCAATGTGGTCACTCATTGCATTGGATTCCAAACACTATCATTGTCATTTTTCTTTTAAAAAAATGTTTATGCGGTTCACGGTGCACACTGTACATAAATAACACACCGATGCTCCCCCAATAAAAAAGTGCACCAATGCTTCCCCAATAACAAAACACATTGGTGCTCTTATAACAAACAAATTTATTATTTGATGTTATCAAACTTAATTATCACACGAAATACTATTTTTAAATTGTTTTATTGTAGAGAAAAAAGAAAAATGAAACCCATTTTGCACATAAGATAGGAGGACAAGGAATAAAAGGGTTGATCATAAAGTTTGTGAGTACTTACTTTTTTCATTCTTACTTAAAATTTCATTTTTGTTATAATATTTATATTAAAATAATTAATTTACACTCATATAGATGACTTCTAATAGGTTCTAACATACAAAGATCAAGAGCCAATTGAAGAATTGATAGACATTCGGTTAAGTATGGGTTGTGAGTGTATGTTGAAGTATCAAGGTTTAATTGAACAATTTGTAAGTAGCCATGTTGTTTAACTTCCATTGTCTTATAGTTAATGGAACAATAAGAAACATTTTTATTAATTATATCGTCTGTATTTTGTCATGGTGTATTAAACACATAGGAAACAAAGTATGGAGTGCATCCAACATAATATATTTTGAGAGACAACATAAAGCATGGATTCAAAAGAATGTGTATTGTTTATGAAACAATCGCTACTATGGTAAAAAAAATTCTTTACACAGTCATGTATATTCTACTATATATATAAATATATATATACTTATTACACTTTATTTATGTGTTTGTAGATGGAACATGAAGAGGTGCAACATAAAAAATAAGATGATCTTGAGAAAACATTAGGTCAAATAACCAAAGTACAATATCACCTACAAGTTTTGAATAAATGAGGCATGCACACAGCTCTAGTGATGATATCAGTTCAAATGATGTCGAATGATAATCAATATAATTGAATGTTACTGCAATTTGTATGTTTTGGAATATTTATCTATGAAAATCAAGGATTTTGTTTAAWGTAGTTGACATATTATCTCAATTKCATGAGGACATGTTACCAATGATTGTAAAAATTACATATTGGKTGCATTTTGATTATTATGGACCTTTATGTTATCCCAATTTTGTATGAAAATGTGTCACTTATTCATATATAATAAAATGAGTTTCTTATTTTATTGCATTTCCAAATGTTGTAAAATGTTGTGTTGATGAYTAATTTATATATGGATGATTTACATTGTTACAAATAAGAGAGGTATAATCCATTGGATGACACATTAATTCAATAATTGTATCAAAACAAAATAAAAAAATTACAAAAATAAATGTTGTTAGCACAAATATTTGATTTGGAGATGATTAATTGAAAATTTGTTAAAAAAACAATTAATTAAAATGTATACATATCGATGCATTGCATTCTTTTGAACTCGCTAAATGATGCATTTTTATGAGTTATATGCATTGGTGCTAAAAATTGTGAAAAAACAACGTTACTTTGAATGACATAATGTACGATTATATTTTTATCATTTCAAAATATTACGGTGTGCATGATTACAATACACACCAGTGCATGCATAAACATAAAAAACACTAGTACTTTTTATTTAGATGTGTACACCGATGCTTCTAATTTATGTGTGAGCATCGATGCTTCTCATTTATGTGTTCACACTAATGTTTCTCATGTATGTATGCACATCGGTCTTTCTCATATATGTATGTGCACCAGTGTTTCTCATTTATGTGTGTGCACTGGTGCGTTGTATCCAATACCACACCGATGTGTTGAATACCAATAAATGCACTGACAAAAAAACCTTCGCTACAACCTCCGCCCACCTAAAACTTTTTAGTTATATGGAACATATGTTAAAACCTTTGCTAAAACCTTCGTAGTCGATAACAGAGGTTGTAGAAAAGTGTTTTTTGAAAAATTTGCTAAATTTTATAACACTAAAAACTTCCACTAGAAGGTGTTCTGCTTGTAGTGTTAACAATAATTCTAGATTTGTTAATATTATCTTTAACTATAATATAACTTCTTCTTATTATTAGTTCAAGAAATAATCATTTTCAATGATTATGCTACTCATCCATACTTCATTAAAGTGTGAACATAGAATTGGCACATAAATTAAACTTCTTTGAATCACTTCATAAATTAAATTTAGAGGAAGGACATGATATTGATGAGGGACATAATTTTGTTTTTATAATAATATTGATATCCTCTGGAAATATTCATGAAGTGCATGGAAATGAAATTTGTGATAGAGGGAGTAGCATATTACTAACAACTACAATTGTATCAAGTCATGAACAAACACACAAACACATCACAAGAATGAGCTAAAGCTCATAAATTTCGATACTTGCATTGCTTCAAGAAACAAATATAGATACACATAATTTCTTCTAGAGAACTTTGTTTATTAATAATAAACAATCTAACTTGACAACTTAGCTCTTCTAGAGCTTTCTACAATGAAAGAATATATATCTAGCTAGATCAACTTTGAGACTCTTCTAGGACTCCATTGACTAACATGAGTAATGATAAATTATAACACTCTGCCTTAATTATTTTTCTCCAAGTGCTTCAAAATTTACCACACCTAAATTATGTCTATGAAACTCAAACACATTTGTTGCCAATGGCTTTGTAAATATGTCATCCAATTGGTCTTTTTATTTACAAGATTCCAAGTAGATTTCTCCATCATTGACACACTCTCTAATGAAATGATATCTAGTATCAATTTTCTTTCTACTTTGTGAAATACGTGGTTCTTTGATAGAGATATTTCTAAGTTTTTGTCACAATATGTTGGAGTTGGTCCTTTTTCTTCTTTTTGAAGATCGCCAAATAGTCTATGCAACCAAATTGCTTGACAAGTTGTTGTTTTTGCTGCTATATACTCAGCTTTGATTGATGATATTGTCATAATGGGGTGCTTCTTGGATTCCCATGAGATCACACTTGAACCCATATGGAAGACATATCCTGAATTTATCTTCCTTTCATCCATACTACTTTCAAAATCATTGCTAGTATATCCAACCAAGAAATCATTGCTAGTGTTGGAATTTAATATACCATATCTTGTTGTTCCAACAATATATCTTAGAATCTTTTTACCAACTTGCCAATGTGATTATTTTTGGGACTCCATGAACTTTGAAATCAAACTGACAACATACATAATTTATGGCCTAGTGGTAGTGAGATACATGAGGATAACAACCAATCTCTTGAATACAGTTGGATGTACATTAGATCCCTTATCCTCTTTGTTGATATTTCTCCCTATTGCAATTGGAGTTAATGTTGGTTTACATTTCATCATCCTCATTGTCTTTGACACATCCATGCCATACTTTTTGTGAAACAAAAAAATTCCCTAATCTGATTCGATGAATTCAATACCAAGGAAATATCTCATTAACCCCAAATCATTGAATTCAAAATCTTGTCTGATGGTTTATTTAAACTTGTCTACTGGTAGATTTCCTATGAATATCATATCATCAAAATATAAACAAACGATCAAGATTTAACCTTACTTATTCACCTTTCTATACAATGTTGGCTCATTGTTTCTTCTAATGAATCCATTAGTAATCATATATGAATCAATCCTACTATACCAAGCACACCTAGCTTGCTTGAGCCCATAGAGATATTTTTTTAATCTGTACACTTTATCTTCATGTATTTTTATCACATATCTTGGTCGTTCTCTACATATACTTCTTCTTCTAAAATAACATTTAATAATGTTCACTTTACATCCATTTGATAAAATTTCCACCCATTTTATGCTACTATGGCTAATACAACTCTAATTATATCTAACCTTGAAACTAGTGCAAATGTATCATCATAATCAAATCCAAGTTGTTGTGCAAAACCTTTTTCTACCAATATAGCCTTGTACTTTTCAACATCTCCTTTCTCATTAAACTTGGTTTTGTAAACTGATTTTACACCAATGCAATCTTTCCCTTCTAGTAATTCTACTAGATCCCATGTATCATTCTTCTCTATGGAATCAATTTCTTTGTCCAATGATTTGACCCAAATTTATTCTTCAAAATATGTGAGTTTACAAGTAAACTATGTAAAATTTGAATGAAAATCTAGATCTTCATATATTTCTCTCAACCTTATAGTCTTTATAGATCTTAGGGAAGCAATTGTAGGGTGGGATTCACTACTTGATTGAGAATTAGGAATAGACTAGGTTGATGGGATAGATGAATCACCTTGATCAAAATTTCTTGGAGTCCTTTTTGTAGTATTTTTTATTGTAATTGGATTTGCAAATCTCGTTGTCCACCTTATGCAATATACTCCCCTACTTCATCTTATGCTTGAGGTATTGCTACTCCAATAGATATAGTCTTGTTTATGCTTCCATCCCATTGTCCATCTTCTTTAAATTCATAATCCCTAGTGATTATCACCTTATTTGTCACTGGATTATAAAATTTATATGCCTTGGACTGATCACTATAGCCAAGAAAGATGCACTTTTCACTTCTATCATCTAACTTTCTTCTCAAATTTTTAGGCACATGAACACATGATACACAATCAAATACTATGAACTATGCTACACTAATACTCATATATGTCCATGCTTATTTTGTGACTTTGTTCATTACACTTTTAGTGGGAGATCTGTTCAAAACATAAACAAATAAAGCTATTGTTTCTCCCCAGAAATCATTTGACAAATGTTTTTTCATTCAACATGATTCTAGCCATATTCATAATTGTTCTTTTTTCTATTTTCTCTACACCATTTTGTTGAGGTGTATACCTTGTGTTGGAACACATACAATTCTGAACTTTTGAGCCCTATACTTTTCACCTCATGAAAATATAATTCTACCCAAAGAAAATGGAAAATTGGTAAACAACATTTTAAAATTAAGTCAAATTAATTTGTTGGTTGGTAAATAATAAGGAGCACATGATATTCGTCATTAATGAGTTTTTCCTTTTGATCGAACAATCCTAATACCTCCAAAGTTTTGGAGTCGCCTGAATTTTAAAGAGGTAAATCTCTAATGGTCATTTTGGACTTCCACGCTTCAAAATTTTCAATAAGTCTTAACAATAAAAACCCTGAAACTCTGAAACCCGAAGGTGTCTACTCACATATTTTCCTAAAATAAAATTAAAGGCACAAGTCGTAGGGAACATGTACCTTTCTAGTCTTTCTTGAGTCGCCACATGGCACCCATTTTTAAATTTTTGTTAGATAATTCACACGATGCCAAGTAACACATGGAACCTCCCTTCCTCGACACGTCAGAATGACCTAGTCTATGACACATCACTACAGGAGATAATCCTTCAGGATGTTAACAAAGAATGAATTAATGAATCACCGAAATATCAAAGTGTCAAAGTATTAAATGTTAAATAACTAAATTAATCATGATCAAAAGATAATTAATTACTTCGTACTTTGGGTTTTGGATGTTTCCCCTTAATGACATTCTAAAATTTACGAAGCCCAAACTCCTGAAATACTTCAAGTTAAATGCAATTAAGTAGGACTTAAAATAAATTACCAGATAATTAATTATTTCACATTTTGTTCTTCGGGAAGTTCCTCTCAAGATACATTGAAATTCCCTGACGTCCGAACTTTTGAAACACTTGAAGTTAATGCACCATCTTAAACATGATTAATTAAAGTTGTACAAGTGATTATGCAAAGATTAATCTTTTCACGGATTCAAGATTCGAGAGGTTCTCACTCTGTCACATCGAAAAATTTCGAACGCGAACCGTCGAAGTGTTGAAATAATGTAACTGCAAAGACTATTCTTATTATTATTGATATATTATTCATAGGATCAATCCCCATTGTGGATTGATCATGTCGGTTATTGTAATAGGACCAAATCCCCTTTTGCGGATTGGTCAAAAGACAATTGTAATAGGCAGAATAAGAAGTCGACCCCAACAGATATTAAAGAAGACCATAAATATAATGAAGGTGGGTTTACCCACCCAGTTTGAGAAGTCGGCCCTGCCAGTGAAGAGACACTTCACATGTGCCAGACTTGTATAAATAAAGGAGGATAGTGCCTCACTTAGACACAACTCACTTGCTCAGTTTAAGAGACAAGTTCAGATCCACTACCGGAGAAGAAGGAGAGAGAGAGTGGCGCATATTTGGGAGAAGACTTTCTGTATTAGCATAAAAGATCTCTTGGCATTGTATTGGCTATTTATATTAAGGAAGTTTTGTTGAGTTTTCTTCCCCTAGAGGGTTTCCCAGGATAAATGTTGTGTCTCTTGTGATTATGTATTTCTCAGTGATCTTGGATTATGCTGTAATGATCCCAAGCCATTTTTTTCACTTGGAATCACTAACTACCACTGACTCATTGATGTGCAGGTGTTTATTAAGTTATCTAGTTATTAAGTGTGTTCATACAAGATTCATCCAACACATGAAGATCACAATACATTCAAGATATAGAAGCACAAGCAAAGATCTGTACTTTTATTATGAGCAATATGGAACCAATACAATAGATAGCCGATCTGGAAAAATCCTTAGATGACCGGATAGATAATAGATATGAGCTGCTACAAAATGCTCCGCCGATACAAAATAAGCCTCCAAAGGCTGAATAAGAAATGAAGATCAATACAAGCAAATCTGACTGCAAAACCCTCCAGCTGAAGAATGCCACGCCGCAATTCAAGACTGAAGCCCTCAATAAAATGATCCCACTAAAGGAAGACTCCAAATGAATCCAAACTCGACCAGATGATAGATCAGGGTGATGGGATCACCCTCCTGAAATCTCAAGCTGAATATCTAAGGCAAACTCCTCCAAAATCTGAATCTTCTATTGAAGCTGCGCCCTCTTGGATGCCTGGAACCCTAGGTAATTTGGCCCTGATGAGAAAATCCTCCAAATGCCCTGAAACTCCCTAGGAATGTAGATCGGGCTATGAGAAACCTATAGGAGAAGTTTCAGACTTAGATTCTAGGTGAAGACTTCTAGATCTGAGATTTATTGAATCATAGGACGCCCCCTTTGCCTCCAATACGTCCCTCTCTGAAGCTAAATATCTGATGGTGATAACTCTCCAGAAAAACCCTCAAAATGAAGGTAGTTCCCCTGCAAATAAAAACCAAGTGTCGGAATGGCCACGAGCTCTCCTAATAAGCTAGATCGAACCCCCTCTAGATGATGGTGCACCCTTGCTGAAAACACAAGAACAGTACGTCCCTGCTACCTTCTGAAGCGCTAGATGGAAATATGCCGAGAGTAGAATGGTGTGGAGGAATCTTTCATCCCCGAGACCAAGATATGGAACAAGGTGAGAAGGTATTTCACCACTGAGTTGCTCACAAGGGTTTGTACAGCAAAACCCCCAAATTGAATGCTCAAGAGCAATAACAAGCAATATACCAAATCCAGAATGACTAATAGGTGCGCCCCAACCTCTTACTTATACTTTTCCTTCTAATTCTCTGTTGAGTTAGGTTAACTCCCAGGGTTAGCTTCTATTCTTCTGTTGAGTTATGTTTTACTCCTTTTATCCTTTTTCTTTATTAAGTCAACTTAAGAATATAACTTTAGTTTAGTTGACTTTCCCCCTCAGTGTGAGACTATGACCTAGTGGGGTTCCCAAGCCACTGAGTCTCCTCATCACCTCTCTATCAAGAGGTGGGGGACATTACAGTCTCCCCTTCTTGAAATTTCTTGTCCTCAAGCAATTCCAAACCTGTTTCTCTTACCACGTGCTCCTTTTCCCATGTGGCATCCTCAATGGGTAAATCCTTCCATTTGATCAGGTACTCTTTGATGCTTCAGTTTCAGAGCCTTTTCTCTCGGGCCTTTAATATCTCCTTTGGAATCAAAACAAGCTGTCCTTCCTCATCCAAGGGAGGTAATACCTCAATGGGTCTGATGTGTTGGTCGAGAGCTTTCTTAAGGAAGGAGACATGGAAAACATTATGTATTTTGCTACCCGGTGGAAGCTCCAACTTGTAAGCTATAGCCCCTATCTTCTTGCTAACTCTATAGGGTCTAAAGAAACGTGGTTGTAGTTTGTCTACTCCACTCCTTTTTATGGAATCCTACCTGTATGGTTGGAGTCTTAAGTAGACCAGATCCCCAACCTCAAAAGTACGATCCACTCTGTACTTGTCTACTTGGACCTTTTGCTGGTTCTGTGCTCTCTGTAGATGATCCTTCAGCTCCCTGAGAATGTCTTGGCTTTGTTGTATCCAATCCTATACCATAGGTGCCCTGCTGTCACTAAGATAAATCTCCCCAAAGGATATAGGATCATAGCCATACAAGGCCTTGAATGGTGACATGCCTATGGACGTATGTTGGGTGGTGTTGTAGCAGTACTCTCCCAAGTGAAACCATCTAGCCCACACTTTCTGTTGTCCTGCCACATAATTTCTGAGGTAGCCTTCCACCCACTTGTTGACGATTTATGTCTGTCTGTCTGTCTGAGGGTGATAGTTGGTGCTAGGGGTCAAGGCCATACCAACCAACCTGAATAATTCCTGCCAGAATGTACTCATGAACCTACTATCCCTGTCCCTGAAAATGGTCTTGGGTAGGCCATGCAACCTGAAGATTTCTCTAAAGAACAGTTCGGCCACCTGTGCTACACTGAAGTCAATGGCTATGGCGAACAAGTGTGCAAAATTTTTCAACCTGTCCACTACTACAAATATGCAGTCCTTCCCTTGTGTCTTTGGTAGCCCGGTGATGAAATCCATGGATATGCTCTCCCATTTGTGCTCCGGAATGGGTAGGGGTTGTAGTAATCCAGCCGGGTGCGTGTGCTCATCTTTGTTCTCTTGACATGTAGTACACTCCTTGACGTGCTTAATCACATCCTCCTTGAGGCCCTTCCATGAGAGCCTCTCTCTCACCTACCTGTACGTCTTGTTGATTCCCTGATGACCTGCCATTGGTGAGTCATGGTATGCCTATAATATCTTAGCCTTGAAGGCCGATTCAGGAACCAAAAAGATACGGTCCTTATAGTAGATGAGATCATTCATAACCATGAAATTATCATCTTATATCTACCCATCAAATAGCTGGCATGCAAACTGATCTTTTGCATACTCCATTGCCATATGGTCTTTCCAGTCAACTGACACCCTGGTCCTGGCAAAGATGGATGGCCTCCTGGATAACGCATCAACCACCACGTTGTTCTTCCCTTTGAAAAATTCAATGTCAAAGTCATAGGCCTGTATTCTACTTACCCATTTCTGCTACCTCTCATTCAAATCCTTCTGCTCCAATAAATATTTGAGACTGTTATGATCTGACTTGACCACAAACCAGGCACCAACCAAGTATTTCTTGAATTTGGCTAGTGCATGCATGATAGCCAAAATTTCTTTGTCATAAATGCTATAGAGTAGCTTAGGACCCTTGAATTTCTGACTCTCATAGGCAAGAGGGTGCCTCTTTTGCATCAATATGGCCCCTATTCCTTCCTCGGAGGCATCACACTCCAAGGTAAAAGGGAGACTGAAATCTGGAAGGGATAAGACTGGGCACGTACTCATCACTTCATTCATCTTGTCCATCATTATTTGAGCCTCCTCGTCCCACTTGAAGGCTCCTTTCTTAGTCAAATCAGTCAAAGGCACACACAACTGAGAAAATCCTTTGACAAACTTCCTGTAATACATGCACATACCCAGAAATCCTCTCAATTCTGTGAGTGTCTTAGGAGTAGCTCATTCCATCATGGCTTGTATTTTCTCCTGATGTACCTGTACCCCCTTTGCCTGATGATGTGTCCTAAATAGAGGACCTCTATCATTCCAAACTCACATTTGGACTCCTTAGCATACAATGATTGTTCCTCCATGATTGAAAAAATCTTATCCACAGGCCTGAGATGTTCCTCCCACGTCTTGTTGTAGATAAGCAAGTCATAAAAAAATACCAGTAGGTACTTCCTCAGTTATTTGTTGAACACATGGTTCATACATGATTGGAATGTAGCAGGGGTGTTGGTTAAGCCAAAGGGCATCACCAAAAACTCATAATGGTCGTAGTGACATCTAAAAGTTGTTTTTGAGATTTCTTCCTCCCTCATCTTGATTTGATGGTAACTAGAGCGAAGGTCAATCTTAGTGAAGTAGATGTCCCCATGCAATTCGTCCAACGGTTCATCAATCCTTGGTATCAAATACCTGTTTTTGATGGTCTTTTTATTCAAAGCCCTGAAGTCAATGCACATCCTCATAGTGCCATCTTTCTTCTTCACCAGCACTACTAAAGAAGAGAAAGATCTATTGTTGGGCCTGATGTGCCCCATGTCTAGAAGTTCCTTGATGGCCTTATCTATCTCATATTTGTACTTCTTGGGATGTCTATATGGTGTGGTGATAACTGGTTTGGCCCCTTCCTCTAGCTCAATAATGTGCTCAAACCCCCTATCTAGTGGTACCCCTGGAGGAATAAGCCCAAACACCTTGTGGTGCCTGTCAAGGATTTCTTTGATCTCTGGGGTGTAGCGAACCTTGCCCTGTTCATCCATATGTGTCACAACCCTGCATTCAGTTGCATATACTATCTCGTCTCTTTGGAAGATGGCCTCCATCCTCTTGGCCGTGACTACCTTTACAACATTCCTTGTCGTGCCCCGAAGCACTACCTTTCATCCACCCTCCTCTGTGAATGACATTTCCATAGTTTTGTAGTTGGTGGTGATAGGCCCCAATGTGTTGAGCCACTGAACCCCTAGGATGATGTTGGTATCTGAAAGGTCCATGATGTAGACGTCCTATGTCAGCTCATGTCTACCCAAGGTAAGCTTCATTCCTAGAATGTATCTGTCACAGGGCATAGTGCCTCCACCTGCTACCTCCACCTTGAATCCTTCAAATTCTACTGTGGGTATGTGCCTCCTTTTCAATAATGCGGAATCAATGAAGTTGTGGGAAGTTCCTCCGTCAATCAAAAATGAAACCCTCTATCCCTGCAAGACCCCCCTCATTCAGAAGGTGTTATACTTAGGCACTCCACTGATAGATGCCAAGGCAGCCATACTGTCCTGTCCTGTGATCTGCTCTTCTTCTGTCTCAATAGTATCGGCCTCCATTTTCTGTATCTAGCTGATCTCCTCTTCCTCCTCTTTGTCTGAGGTGACCTCAATGTAATGCACTTGACCACGACCCATGCATTTGTGTGCTGGGTTCCATGGTTCTTTGCAAGTGAAGCAAAGTTGCTTCCTTCTCAATTCCCTCCTAGTGTTTTCATCCACTCTTCCATGGCCCTTGTTAAGGCCCCTTGGGTCACATCCTTCTGGGTTCAATGGAGGCCTTTGATCTCTTCCACCATTGTTAAGAGGTGGTCTGGGTATGAATTTAGGTTTAACAGCTGGACCCAAATCCCTTGTCTTCCAAATGGCCTCCTGTAGGTTGGTAGGCTTGAAGGCCTTTACCCAACCCTTCAAGGGTTCCATCAACCCTTCTGTGAAAAGCATCATGAGCCTGGTCGGGGACATATCTTGCACCATCACTACCAGCCTCTGAAATTCATCAATATATTCCTCAACTGTACCTGTTTGCTTGAGTTGGGTGAGCTCCCGGAAATGTAGCTCAGGATCTCCTTGATCACATCTATCAATGAGCCTCTGAGTGAATTCTGTATATGACACAATCTGATTGTGGTCGAGTGTGGTGAGTCCATGATACCACCAGTAGTGAGCCTTTCCATACAAGTACATAGTGGAAAACTTGATGGCCTCCATTTCCCTCATGGGGTTGAGCTGCAAGTAGGTATCCATCTTTTGCACCCAAGATTGTGCTGTCATCTTGGCCATACCATCAAAGTATGGAATCTCTGTCTTCCCTGCTCTTCGTTCAAACTCAAAAATTCCCCTGTGGTTCGTCCTAGGTTGATTTTTGAACCTGAGTTGGCAATACTGATCTAGGGACATCTGTCTTTGGACCTGCATATCCAAACTGTAGTACTCCTTGGTACTCCTCGCCAGTTGTTCCACAAAGTATTCAACCTATTCTTATTTCCCTTTCTCATTTGTGAATGTGGGCATGTACGGTCTAGGGTTATCTCTGCTACCCAAATGTCGACCTAGCTGTTCATCTGGGAATGTGGGCATGTATGGCCTAGGATTGACCCTGCTACCCGTCTGACCCTGGGACGTGCCACCTCCCAAAATTCCTTCGTATCTGGGGGATTTCTCCGGGTTATATCTGATCTCCTCATGGACTCCGCCGGATCCACCAACCTCCTTATTTCCATACGTAATAGGGTCCTTCCCTTGATGGGTTTCTTGCATCAGAAGTTTAGTTATCCGAGATTGATTCTTGTTCATCAATTGCAGGTTCTCATCAACCTTCTTCAATGTTTCAGAAATTTCGGCCTGTCCCCTTCTGCTGGTTTCCTGGTACTCATCTAAGTGTTGGACCAACGTGCTTTCTGTGCGATTTATGGTTTGCTGGAACTTATCAAATTCGGCTGCTAAGAAGGCCAAGCCTTGAGGCTCACGGTTATCCCTTGACCCTTCCATTTCGGCCTCTGTTTCACTGCTAGGTTTCTTCCTTCAACCCATAAAGATTCCACTGTACCTCTGCATCTGTCGATCCCTCCACAGGTTTGGAGGATCAAATCTTTGATACCATTGTAATGATCCCAAGCCAATTTTTTCGCTTGGAATCACTAACTACCACTTATTCATGAATGTGTAGGTGTTTATTGAGTTATCCAGTTATTAAGTGTGTTCATACAAGATTCATCCAACACATGAAGATCACAATTCATTCAAGATATAGAAGCACAAGCAAAGATTTGACCTTTTATTATGAGCAATATGGAACCAATACAATAGATAGACGATCTGGAACAATCCTCAGATGGATGGATAGATAATAGATATGAGCTACTACAAAATGCTCTGCCGATACAAAATAAGCCTCCAAAGGATGAATAAGAAATGAATATCAATACAAGCAGATCTGACTGCAAAACCCTCCAGATGAAGAATGTCATGCCCCAATAGAAGACTGAATCCCTCAATAAATCGATCCCACTGAAGGAAGACTCCAAATGAGTCCAAACTCGACCAGATGATAGATCAGGTTGATGGGAACACCCTCCTGAAATATCAAGCTGAATGTCCAAGGAAAACTCCTCCAAACTCTGAATATTCTACTGAAGCTGCGCCCTCCTGGATGCCTGGAACCCTAGGTAATTTGGCCCTGATGAGAAAAGCCTCCAAATTCCTTGAAACTCCCCAGGAATGTAGATTGGGCTATGAGAACCCTGTAGGAGAAGTTTCAGACTCAGATTCCAGGTGAATCCTTCTAGATCTGAGATTTACTGAATCATAGGACACCCCCTTTGCCTCCAAGACGTCCCTCTCTGAAGCTAAATATCTGATGGTGATAACTCTCTAGAAAAACCTTCAAAATGATGCTAGTGCCCCTGCAAATAAAACCCAAGTGTCGGAATGGCCACAGGCTCTCCTGATAAGCTGGATTGAACCCTCCTCTAGATGATGGTGTGCCCTTGCTGAAAACACAAGACAGTATGGCCTTGCTACCTTCTGAAGCGCTAGATGGAAATATGCCGAGAGTAGAATGGTGTGGAGGAATATTTCATCCCCGAGACCAAGATGTGGAACAAGGTGAGCGGGTATTTCACCACTGAGTTGCTCACAAGGGTTTGTACAACAAAACCCCCAAATTGAATGCTCAAGAGCAATAACAAGCAATATACCAAATCCAGAATGACTAATAGGTGCACCCCAGCCTCTTACTTATACTTTTCCTTCTAATTCTCTGTTGAGTTAGGTTAACTCCCAGGGTTAGCTTCTATTCTTCTGTTGAGTTATCTTTTACTCCTTTTATCCTTTTTCTTTCTTAAGTCAACTTAAAAATATAACTTTAGTTTAGTTGACTTTCCCCCTCAGTGTGAGACTATGACCTAGTGGGGTGCCCAGGCCACTAAGTCTCCTCATCACCTCTCTATCAAGAGGTGGGGGACATTACATATGCTATTGCTATCTAATGAAATGAAAACATCTATAATAATGGATTAAACATTAACATGGTATCAGAGCTAAGCTGAAGAGAGCATCTTTCACAAGAGAAAAGTGAAAAATGTCATTGTTACTGTACATGGAAATTAGGGCTTTTTGTTAGAGAGGTATTTCAGCCCTAAAACCATCTAGAAAAGTGCATCGCCCCCCAAGGATCATTTTGGCACCTTCAATGCACCTTTTCAATGGCTAGATCTCTTGGAAAGTGAAACCCTAGTTTCACAAAGTACCAGAAAACCGAAAAACCAGAGTACCAGAAGTACCAGAAAACCAGAAGCACCAGTCCATAAATCTGCAGATCAAGTTTGAGGGGGTAAAAGTTGGATTTTCAAAATTCTGACTACACCAACATACTCGCCTAAGCTCAATGCATCTATTCCCTGGATTGGAATTTCAAAATTTGAAGTTTGAAAAATTAGGGTTTCCTCATAAAACCCTAAGTTGCAGTTGCAGTTGCAGTCTCAGAACCAGTTACAGTTGCAGTGCCAGTTGCAATTGCAGCCATAGAACTAGTTGCAATCACCCTTCAAGTTTTCTCAAGAGTTGGCAATGATTACCACTGCTACCAAATGGAGCCACTACCTGCAAATGCTATCAAAGGTATGTACTTACATATGTTTAATGGTTAAACCCTAAAGAGTATTTGCAGGAGAAGGTATCTCTTGCCATAGATCCAGAAGGATCTCAAGATCCAACACATTCAGAGGAATGATGCAACCTAGGTGTGATTATTCTGATATACATCTATTTGTCATGACATTATCTTAATAAATGTTGCATGTTGAAGCTATGATCAAATTATTAGAAGGATTAAAAGTTGATAATAGAGCTTATCCTCTAACCTAACCTCCTATCAAGATAACATATTGTCTCAGTACAAAAGACAGTTTGAAGAAAGCACTCGTCACTTGAGTGAAGGAGATCTGGAAGAAAAGCAAGCACTCATTCTTGAGGACAAGGGCCCAGGTTTGATTAATCAAGATTAATAAGATTCAAAGGTACACATGACAAGTTGATGACTATAGTTGAGATAACAGTCGTCGTAAAGTATTATACTTGATAGCATGTGAGCATATAGAGGTAAATACTTTGCTTGATACAACTAACACCTCCTCTAGGAGAAACCTTGTGTGTTAGTTCCAGGTTTCCATGGAAGAATGCTTGGTCACAACACTATGAGAGTGTTGATCTCACTTCATATTGTATTCCTTACCTTTAATATTTGCTTCAGATAAATTATAAGTGATATCTCTAAAGGAGCTACTGTGATGATTGTTCATGCTATTGCTTTATATTATTAGAAGGATATTAGGATATTATTATTACTTGTTGCTTTGTTGACCTTGCTCCAGGTCACATGAGGAAGCTATAGTGAAGGTTGCAGAAGGCAACATGCTAAAGGAGAGACCATAAATGAAGAAATCATCATTGGAAAAGACGAAGGTGGCTCGCATAAGCTAAAGGGTCACTAAGAAACTGCCATGACCCACGCCATTGAAGAATCCATGTGAACTTTGGCATAGAAGATTAGCTCACATCAACTACAAGGTGCTACCATACATATGCAAAGCAGTCACAGGTTTACCAGAACTCAAAGGTGACCATAAAGGTGTATGCAATGGATGTGCACAAGGGAAGAACATCAAGAACCCATTTCCGAAGAAAGACAACAAGGTAGAAGGAGTCCTAGAACTCATTCATTCAAATGTGTGTGGCTCAATGCCATCATCCTCCATTAGTGTGTATGTATACTATGTATCATTCATTGTTGATTACGCTCGTAAGACCTGAATAGATTTGAAGTGTTCAACAAGTTCAAGGAATTCAAAGCCTTGATAGAGAACCTTTCTGAAAAGAAGATTACGATACTCAGGTCAGATAATGGAGGAGAATATACCTCAAAAGAGTTTTTGAAATTCTGCAAAGATGTTGGGATCTAGAGGGAGCTCACTACTCCCTATAATCCCCAACAAAACGGTGTAGCTGAACGGAAGAACAAAACCATGCTGGAAGTTGTGAAGATCAAGATCTTCCTATGTGCTTATGGGCAGAAGCAACAATGGTAGCTGTTTATGTGAAAAACCGATTGTCCCATAGTGCACTTGGGCTCAAGACACCGGAAGAGATGTTCACTAGAAAGAAGCCAGAGGTAATCCATCTAAAAATATTTGGTTGTCCAATGTTTATTCATATACCTAAATAAAAGAGAAACAAGTTGGACCCTTCAGGAAAGAAGGGAATATTTGTGGGATACTGTGAGGTCTCCAAGGCCTTCAGAATCTATATACCACGTCAACATCACATTGAGATCAACATGGATGTGACCTTTGATGAAGATGCAATGCTCAAGAAATATAAACTGTGCCAGCTTGAAGAGGTATATGAAGAGGAACCCGTAATCCCCAATACTGCAATGAGGGAGGTTCCCAGAGCTACAAAACCAGTGAGAGAAGTCGTAACTTCCCCTGATGAGGAACTTCTAGAAGAGCATGATATAGTAGAAGTACAAGAACCTCCTCAGATGATGATCCTCCATAAAAGAAAGCCAGCTTGGGCTAGAGAGATTATTCAAGATGGAGAGAAGTACGGTGTTCCCCAAGGAACTACGAGACATGTGAAAAGATCAAAGCCATTCCCCAGCTATACGGCTTTGATGTGTGATCTCCTAGAAGAGGAGCCTACCTGCTTTGAAGAATCCATTCAGAGGAAAGAATGGGCAGATGCCATGACAAAGGAATACCAATCCATAATGAATAACGAAGTATGGGAAATAGTTCCCAGACCGAAGAATAAAGATGGGGTATCCTCCAGATGGCTCTTCAAAATAAAACATGCTGCTGATGGAAGTATTGAGAAGTATCAAGCAAGACTTGTTGCTCATGGATTTTCCCAGAAGGAAGGCATTGGCTATGAAGAGACATTCACTCCTATGGTCAGATACGCTTCGATCAGAACCATCATAGCTCTTGCAACTAAGATGAAGTGGAAGTTTCACCAGACGGACGTGAAGACAACTTTCCTAAACAGTGTTATAGAAGAGGAAGTGTATATAGAGAAACCTCAATGATTTGAGGGTGAAGACAGGAGGTCTCATGTCTGCAGATTGAAGAAAGCCTTATACGGATTGAAGCAAGCTCCTAGAGCTTGGTATGGCCATATAAACAGTTTCTTGACAAGATTAGGCTTTACCAAGAGTAAAGCAGACTCAAATCTCTACTTCAAAATTATGAATAATGATCCAGTAATCTTACTGCTATATGTGGATGACTTATTCTTAACTGGAGAAGAAAATATCATCACAGAATGTAAAAAGAGACTTGCCTCAGAATTTGAAATGAAATACCTTTCCTTAATGCATTATTTCTTAGGTCTTGAGGTATGGCAGAGTCCTGAGAGGATCTTCCTTAACCAAGGGAAGTACATGGTCGAAATCTTGAAGAGATTTGACATGTTGGAATGCAAGCCCATGAATACACCCATGGAAGCAAAGCTGAAGTTGTTGGTCGATACTTTGTCAGAATTGATTGATGCCACACTGTATAGACATATTATTGGATCGTTGATGTACCTGACGAACACCAGACCAAACATTTGTTTTGCCGTGAACACCTTGAGTCAGTTTTTGGTAGAACCCAGACGTGTTCACCTAGTGGTTGCAAAACATGTGATGGGGTACCTTAAAGGTACAATAGATTATGGTCTTAGCTATGATGGAGATCATGATTTCACAATGAGTAGATATACTGATGCAGATTGGGCAGGAAGTGTTTCTGACAAGAAGAGCACTTCAGGATGATGTTTCAGTTTGGGATCAACTATGATCTCGTGGCAGAGTAGGAAGCAATATAGCATTGCTCTCAGCACAATGGAAGCATAATACATTTCTACATGTTCTGCTAGCTACAAATCTATATGGCTTCGAAAGTTGTTGACTGGCCTATTTGATTTAGAGATGAGAGCACCCTTGATTCTATGTGACAACCAAAGATGCATAAAGATGACAGAGAATCCTATATTCCATGATAGGTTGAAGCACATAGAGATCCGTTATCATTACATCCGTGACATGGTACAGAGAGGAGCCTTGAAGCTCTAGTACATTAGCATGGATGAACAAGTTGATGACGTATTGACCAAGACCCTATCTCGTGTGAAGTTTGAGTACTTCCGAGATAAGCTTGGCATAGTCTGAAAGGACCTTCCTCAAAAGGGGGAGTAGTTGCTGTGATGAGATATTCCCTGCTTTTGACCTTGTGTTGTGACGTAAAGCAGGATGTGCACCTTGCTTCTGACCCAGTGGTCAGACATAAAGAAAGACGAGATGTTGTTCCTTTCTTCTGACCAAGTTGTCAGACATAAATCAATATGTGGTGTTCCTTGCTTCTGACCTAGTTGTCAGATGTAAAGCAAGATGTGTTGTTCCTTGCTTCTGATAAAGTTGTCAGATGTAAAGCAAGATGAGATGTGTTCCTTTCTTTTGACTGAGTTTTCAGATGTAAAGCAAGATGAGATGTGTTCCTTGCTTCTGACCGAGTTGTCAGACGTAAAGCAAGATGAGATGGTCCTTGCCTCTAACTGAGTTGTCAGACGTAAAGCAAGATGAGATGTTCCTTGCTTCTGACCTAGTTGTTAGACGTAAAGCAAGATGAGATGTTCCTTGCTTCTGACCTGATGGTTGCGACGTAAAGCAAGATGATGTGTGACTAGTACTATGCTTCCGGCTGTATAGTTGCGACGTAAAGGAGGTCTAGTTCCCTGCTGATGGTTGTGACGTAAAGCAGGATGTGTACCTTGTTTCCGACCTGATGGTTGTGAAGTAAAGCAAGATGATATCATGAGACTATCACTGAGCTTCCGACTGGATAGCTGTGACATAAAGCCAGTCTAGTATCCTACTTCTGATCGGATATTTGTGACGTAAAGCAGGACGAGTATCTTGCTTCCAGCTTGAGTGCTGTGATGTAAAGCAAAACGATAAGATGAGACTAGTACTATGCTTCCAGCTTGATAGCTGTGACGTAAAGCTAGTCTAGTATCTTGCTTCCAGCTTGAGTACTGTGACATAAAGCAAGACATTAAGATGAGACAAGTACTGAGCTTCCAACTTGACAGCTGTGACGTAAAGCTAGTATTGTATTATGATGAGACACCCTTGTGCTGTGATGATGATGAGGTATTAGTTTTTATACTAATACATATTGATGCAGATGATGATGGCATTCCTTTGAGAATGACGATGCTGTCAATGAAGAAAACTTCTGATGTTTTATAGATATGCCAGTCAGTGTTCCAAGATGATATTGATGATGTTTTCCTCTCACCCACTTGATGTTGTTGATGATGTTGTCCTCTCTCTCGCATGATGCTGCTGAAGAATACCCTTATTGTTAAGGGGGAGTGTTGAAATAATGTAACTGCAAAGAGTGTTCATATTATTATTGATATATTATTCATAGGATCAATCCCTATTGTGGATTGATCATGTCGGTTATTGTAATAGGACCAAATCCCCTTTTGCGGTTTGGTCAAAAGACAATTGTAATAGGCAGAATAAGAAGTCAGCCCTAACAGATATTAAAGAAGACCAGAAATATAATAAAGGTGGGTTTACCCACCTAGTTTGAGAAGTCGGCCCTGCCAGTGAAGAGACACTTCACATGTGCCTGACTTGTATAAATAAAGGAGGCTAGCACCTCACTTAGACACAACTCACTTTCTTAGTTTAAGAGACAAGTTCAAATCTGCTACCGGAGAAGAAGGAGAGAGAGAGAGGCGCATATCTGGGAGAGGACTTTCTGTATTAGCATAAAATATCTCTTGGCATTGTATTAGTTATTTATATTAAGGAAGTTTTGCTGGGTTTTCTTCCCCTAGAGGGTTTCCCAGGATAAATGTTGTGTCTCTTGTGATTGTGTATTTCTCAGTGATCTTGGATTATGCTATTGTTATCTAATGAAATGAAAACATCTATAATAATGGATTAAACATTAACACGATTTTTTGATGGAATTTATGACTAGTTAAGGATAATGATTCAAATGCAGATTGTGGATCACCAGGTAGAATTTCCCATCAAATGTTAATAAATTTCTGTCAGTGAAGCTATATGAAAAGCGATGAGTCTGTTTTGAATAAAAGCACTCCGATTTCAAATTCATTTTCACCTTCTGCAATTAGCAAGATTTATCTGGTTGAAAGATTCATGAATTTTCTCTGCAATAGGTGATTTCACTCTGTCTCCTCAGAATTTATGGTGCCACGAAAAATGATGAAAAATCCCGATGCAGTGGGCGAGGATTCAAACCCAAATGCGACTGTTCTGTCAGACACCACACCGTGATCCACATACATTGTTAAATCTTGGATGCAGGTGTTCAAGATTCTAGAGAGTGAAATCATAAACAGTCCTGTGAAATCTGTCAAAGAAGAGGGAAACACTTATACAACTAAAATCAGACATATAGCGTAGTTGGAGCTGCACAAAATAGCGGCACGACCGAGGCTCATGCCTTATAAAAAAATGATAAGCTAGGCCTTGGGGCACGTTGACATCTAGACTAGGAGCATTGTCAACCATCAAAAGGTCGTTTTTGGCTCTTTCCAACCAGAACATATGCAAGTAATGTATAAACTATCCCCTAATCCTAGATATACATTCAATATTGCATTCATTCTAGAGTTTGAGCAAAAGGAGTGCATCCAGTACGACAGGAACTGTCCCGATATAATCAAGTCTTGGTAGGGAAACCTGGAGATATTCAGAACTGATGCTCATGGTATATGTGCCACATTGTCTTTGGATGCTCATATGGTGTATGTAGCCATGATTTTATGTCAATTGTTCAGAAAGAAAATCCCTACACACTTCTCGGTGGAATGGGTACCCATCATGTGCGAGGTAGCAGAGGGTTTCACTTTCAACTGGGACAAAATGTTTTCTGATAACTTGGCCAAATTGATTGATGAATATAAGACAACGAAGTCAAAGGGACGACCTGTCCCCTTTTACATGTCGGCATATATCATGGATGCCATATGTTTTATGACACCTTTTACATTAATGAATTGGAGATGGACCCTAGCCAATGCATAGCCCATTCATTTCTACCATTCCAAGCTATGGGAAGAAAAATCCAAGGATTTATTTTACAAAATATGTCACAATGTAGTGGTTCATGTTCATATATCCATGTATGGTCACCCACCTCCTCGAATTTCAGACAGGATTATGGGAATCTGGGTAAGCTAGCATATTTGTTTATTGATGAGAACTTCTCCTATATCAGAGTTTTTGGGTGCTCTGTTCCTCCCCATGCTCTCCCATTCTTTTTACTAGATTGGCTGGTATGCATAGAAGTGGCCTACCAGACAGTAACATGAGGCATCAACAAAGAGTTGAAGGAAGCACATAGAAAGGTATGACCGACTTTCCCTATTCAGGTTGGTATGTTTTCATTACTGGATTTTGGTCACTCCAAAGTGGAGGTTGCGGCTCTATAGGATGTCAAATTGGTTGACATCGAATTCAAAAGACACAACCCATGCAAGATTGTGGAAAACCACCTAGCCTAGTTCAACATGAAAAGATATGTGCACGAAAACTCACCGTATGATGAAATATTCAGGGGAGTTAGGTCTTATGAGGAGGTACAGGATAGATTCCAAACCCTGCCCCCAGATCAACAAGATGGTTTTATTAATTTTCAAAAGAACAGGCGGAATAACCTACCAAAGGTACTACAAGGAGAGAAAATAGCCACTCTCCCTTCTCATGAAGCCAGGTCAACAGGTTCTGAAGCTAGTCACTCTAGTAAGCATAAAGTTGAGGAAGCCCTGAAGAGCTTGGAGATATTGACACAGAAATTAGAAGCATAATTGTTAGGTCAGCTAGGCCCCTAGGCAAAGGCTCAACTTGAGGCTTTCCTGAAGCATGGACAAAATGCACCTCCCTCGTCAACAACTACCCCTGCTGGCACCTCAAATAAAATAGTGTAGCAACAGTCTCCAGGGATTGGTACTCCCATTACATCACTGACACCTTTGCAATATAACCTCGGAAATACTAATTCCAATTTTTTTTGTTGTAGACGATCGTACCCCCATCTCGCCCAAAGAAATTCCTCCTTCGGATTTCTTTTTTAGTAGAAAACGGAAGGCCATCGTGAAAAGGGAATCACACCAGAAGGATGGAGTGATGAATAAAATCCAAGGAATTGTGTATGATGGAAATAATCAAGATGATCCAAATTTCGCAAAATAAATCGCAGGTTCGTTAGGTGCTCCATGACCAATCAATGGTCTGTGGATAATTTGGCGGAACAACTACGACAGGAGAGACTATTGGTAGAGCACTTGCAAAGTCAAATATAGACCATGGAATAGACCATAAGGAACACGATGAGTCAATACTTCGAGCAAGTCATATCTCATGATCAACAGTAGATCCAACAACTTCAGGCTGATCTTAAAGAGCTCCATCAAAGTTCACAAACCAACCAAGGACTGGTCTCTCATCATGATGAATTAATAAAAAAATTGCAAGCTAGGTTGGACCTAACCGAAGGTACCTCGATAGATATCTCAACCTTCCAAACTCAATCACTAGAAATAAACGAGAAGATAGAAATTTCCCAACATGACCTTTTTCTTAAGGTTGATGACATCCAAATGTGCTACCAGGCAGTAGAACTTTCCCTGAAGGAAATTTATGTCAAGGAAAGAGAAGCTCGCTCATATTGAGCTAGGTTTCAAGAAGCTGTCATATTGGTTCACAAATATAATGTCTCTGATTTTCCTCTGCTCTCTCCTTCTAAACAATTACGAGTTTACATGGCCCTGAAGGTCTGGGAAACAAATTTGGTAGAAAGAAAAAGATTAGCCAGAGATGTAAATGACACTTGCTTGGAAGCATTGTCATCATTAGATATGAGGCTAATTGATTTCAAAGGAAGCAATATCTCGAAAGCCTTGGGGAAAATCGATATTGAGATGAACCAATAGAATTCTAGAAAGAGCAAGGAAGAAACTCTGACAGCCATTCAGGAAATGAACCAAATTGATCTTCTTAAGATAAATAAATGGATAGTAAGTCCAAGCTCACAATTCCAAGCCACAACTGAATAAGTGAAAAGGATCCAAGAAAAGCTACATCGGGTAGAAAGGAAATTATTCCCTTTCAAGGTAAATGAAACAATTGAACCCTCGAGGTTCGTGATAGAATTATTGGTTAGATGCAACTAATGTATTGAACATTGAAAAACAATCACAACCGAGAGAAAGTAAGAAAATGTGCACAATACCCTTTCTTTTTTCCCTCCCTACCTTGCCTCATTCACTCACATTCTAATCTTCACTTATCCACCTATCCTTAATTCATCATCATGCAATTGTTCATTATCATTATTTTCACAAACAATCACTTTTTCCTGTACCTATTATCTGTTCCCTGACGAGCCACACAATGCCATTCATTCAGTTATCCTTCCTACCTAATCCCAACTGTGATTCGTTGCATTTTTTTAACATGTCTGGAGGAATCGAAGAAAACTAAACAAAAATGGCCAAGAAAGTACACTGAATGATTAAGGCGGCCTATATGACATATGTATCTAGCCTAAAGGACTAAGGAAAAGAGGCATTTTTCCAAACAGATGAAGGGACAGAGGAGAATGCCAATGGAGCTCATCAAATTTTACATATTGTTGTCTTATTCAAATATATGCTATTTTTATTGTAAGAAGTCCAACCATTTTGAGTTGTGACAGTTTTTTGTATAACTACATAGATTCAAGATCTATTCAAGGTCGCTTCTTTTCGGATGTAATAGAGAAAACTCTCATTTTTTGAGTATTAATTCAATTGCAGACAAAGATTCTAATTTTCGTTCAGTTTGAGTTGTGTGTTTCTTCTGTATTTTCGTATCTTTGAATTTCTTTATGTAATTCCTTGATAAGTGGTTGATTGCAATTTAGTATTACAATTATTGTAATCACATTATATCAACAATTCATTTGGTAAGCAGTTTTTCCTCTCTATTTACTGTAAGTAAAGAAAGACCTGCAAGTTGTTTGAATTACTGCATTTCATATCCTATTCAAGGGCGTGTTCTTTATTTTTCTTCCAGTGCAAACAAGGCGATACTCATCTTCAATTTACGCCTAGCTTTGTTTAACAGTTTTGTAAATTTTCTTCACACCATTCGATATTATGATTATGGCTCAAATAACAAAATACAACTTCTTTATTGTCCTATTATTAATTTCATTTAAGGACCATTTCTTATATAACTAAAGGTAGAAAAAACACACTTTTAAAACATTCTCTTTAAACTTTCTTAATGCCTAACATTACTCTTTGAGCCTTAAGTTTAATCTCAGGAACAACACCTTGTTGTAAGTTGTCTTTTGATTCCATGTAGCTTGTAGAAATCATGAAAATCATTTGAATCGTATTCATCTCCTCTATATGATCTTAAAATTTTAATTTGTTGGCCACTTTGCTTCTCCACCAATTCCTTGAATTATTTGAACTTGTCAAAAGTTTCATATTTATTTGCAAGAAAGTACACCCAAGTATTTTTGTTGTAATCATATGTGAAGGTTAGGAAGTAATAACTTCCTCCTAGTGACTTGGTGTGCATTGGGCCACACAGATTTTTATGAATCGGCTCCAATGGTTCCTTTTCTCTATAAGAAACTCCTTTATGGAAACTGTTTGTGTACTACTTTTCAAAAATTATGTTCTCACATGAACTAGCTGGCCCTTGACTGAGAGGAAAACATTCAACCATGTTTTTTTGCTGCAATAGCTTTAGGCCACCAAAATATAGATGACCAAATATAAAATGCCACAATCAAAAATCATCCAAACATGTTTCCTTTTGGGAAAATGAGACATCCAGTCTATCATAATATGGAAAGATGATACATTTTATTCTTTTCCATATTCACCCTAGATATCAATATCTTACTGGGAGTTTTTTCATACATAAAAAAATCATTTTCCTTAAAAAATTCATTATACATATTTTGAGTAAGTTGTCCTACACTTTTTAGGTTATGGTTCAAACCTAGGACATAATACACATATGGTATATGCCTTTTTTGTCTTTGTTTGGTAAGAATATTGACAATTCCTTTTCCCATAACATTTTGAATATTTCCTAGCCCCAATATAACTTCATTCTTTACCGGATCATCTAAATTTGAAATTAGGCTTCTATTTCCTATCATATGATTCCTACACCCACTATATACAAGCCAAAAATCATTAGAAGTTTCTTGGGTAGCATTAGAGGTAAGGAATAAAGAGTCTTCATAGTTATCAAAGGTGTTAGAATAGTTTTCATCCTATTTACTAAGGTCATCCTTCTTCTTCCACATTCATATTCATAAGAAACTATCTTATTACAATAAAAACACTTAACCTTGGATTTGTCATACCTCTAATTTAGTTGTGAGATTTCACTGCTTCTCCCCCTTGACCTATAAGGATTTTGATCTGGTCATCTTTCTTGTTATGAACTATCTCTTTGGTCACTTCTTTTGTTTATCCTACCCCTACCTCTTGTCCTGGATCCTCATATTCCTTTTGAGATACATACTTGATATTTGAATGCATTTTCCAAATAATCATCATTCCTATTTATTCTAGTTTTATGGGATAGGAAATATCCTGACAGATCATCTATTAATAGTTGTTTCAAGTCCTTAGATTCTTCAATGACTAAAAATATTACATCAAACTTCTTATGTGAGGTTATAAGAATCTTCTCTTCCATTGGTAAAAGAACCATGAAGTTGTAAAGCCATATTGGATTTTTAACATGATATTTAAAAATATAAGGAAGGGAACCTGAGATCACAGTGGATCATACCATTTTGTGTAGAAACCAATTTCACCATATAGAGTGGAAGCGCTTTCACCATATGAAAACATGAATGTAATTTTCTAGTCATTTTCTTTTAGTTTACCTTTTTACTTTGATTTTTAGTTTTAGTCACTTTAGTATAGTTTTGTTTTGATTTGTTTAGTTTAGTTTAGTTTTATTTTACTTTTGTTTATTTTAGTTTAATTAAGTTTGATTCTATTTAGTTCATATACTAGATTTTGATCAGATCATTTTTGTTTCAAAAGATTTTATGGTTTTGATTGTAGATATTTTCAAGGCATAAGATCATGGAAAGAAAGAAACTCGAAGGGTTATAAAAGGACCATGAGTGTAGACTTTGGAGGGGAGAAAAATGCTTGGAAGCTCTGATGGACTGGACATGATAGAAATAATTGGGATAAAGGTTTTAGGATATTTAGACACTTAGGAGTTAGTTAAGATATAATTGGTCTAATGTGTTGTTAGGTAAAAGTGTGTTTCTTTAGTACATGCATTTTTAGTTAGGAAATTCGACAATCGCGATATATTCTCGACATAGAGTGATATGATGGTTCATATTCTCCTCGATATTAATGGCTACATTGATCCATAGATTAACACCCGATTGGTCCACAAACTCTATTTAAATATCATGGAGGGTCATTTTCTGATGATCGATTGTGAGAAAATCTTTTGTAAAATCTCTTTGTAATCTTTTTCTTTTTCATTAATAAATTTCTCCAAGTGGTTGCATTGGTTGGGGCCATGGATGTTTCCCCATAGGTTTTTTACCACATCAAAATACCATTGTGTTGATCATTGATATGTTTGTGTGAGTGGTTATTGAAGTGTTAATCCTATGTTGGAATACTTGTTTTGACAAACATGGTATCAAAGCTTATTTGAAGACCCACTCTCGTTGTAGATAGAGATCCTGAAGTTGAGTTGCCTCATCTATGGTTTCTACCATTTTCATACATATATGAGATGAGAGTATTGTTCCATTGCATCCAGATTTCTTGTTTCAATTACGAATGCTTTTCGTTTCACTCGAAAAGATTTTCTTTTTCCCAAGATACGACCATTTCAGTTAGATTCGAAGGTATCAATCTTGAATACGCCCTTTTTAATTTTTTGCAAAGTATTATTTTGGTTTTATTTGGGTTTTCTAGTTTTTTATTCCAAGTTGATACTCTTTTATATCTACGTATGCTCTTTTCACTATTCCCTGTGCGATCTCAGAAAATAAAAAATAGATGGAAAAGGTGCATTTTCTAGGTATGCTAACCAAGATCTAACCCTTGTTGTCATCTAGAAGCGGAATTTTTTTCTTCTATGAAAAGAGTTTTTTATGAGCACACTCTCCAAGGTTGTCTTCCACCACCACCACCACCACAAAAACAAAAACAACACCCTCGATCCTTCTTATAAACAATACAATATGTTTTTCTAGCTCACTTGGTTAAAAGTTGCCTTATTAAGTAAGAGGTCTTGAGTTCAAGTCTTTTTTTTGTTACTTTTTTTGAAAAAGTTCATTCATCCATTATAAAGTGTATTTCACTTCAACTATAAAAGTGAATCACTATAAGTATAAAAGTGAATCACTACAAGTATAAAAGTGAATCATTAAAAAAAAAATATGCCTTGGGAAATGTGACACTTGCCTCGGGAAACGTGTTATGTAATTAGGTGGTTTTTCGGCACATGGTTTTTGCCAATGGTTTTCTATTTTTGGTTAAGGAATTAGGGTTTTGGACTAATATAGGTCATTGGGTTAGGGTTTTGGATGTCGTTGGCTCCTATATTGATATTGTATTGTAAACAATGTATCACAATGAATAATATAGAATATGATGGTTTTCCCGGTTTGGGTTTCTAGGGGAAAAATCTCTGTGTAATGTTTGTATTTGCCATTGTATCTTTTCTGTTCTTTTTTTGAATATCTATTTGCAGTAGATATTGTGCAAGGTTAGAATTTACAATATTAGCCTCCTCTGAGTAGAGAGTTGATGAGAAACTCCAGATGACTCTCATGTGTAATGCAGTGGGAAAGAAGATCTATTGAGTGGATGTGCATGTGGACGAGCACAGGTGAACATGATCCTAGTTTTTGAGCACTAATGAAGAAGTGGTTCTTTTGTGTAATGCAGTGAGCTAAAGATATGTAAATACCTATGGATGTGCCCCTAGTGGCTGAGAACTAGTGGGTGTATGAGATCCCTTGCTATATTGTTCACCTGCCTGTAGTCCTATTTGTAATGTAAAGGGTACAGGTTGGCCCCACCTTAATCTTATTGGTACTTAGTGTAAAATATAATCAATCTGGTTAATATTAATTATATTATAAGATAGAGAGGTCAGACCTATTGTGCCAATAGACACTTCTGTTGACAGGTCAAGTCTAATATAGGTAAAGGTAAATTTCCCATTGAGGAATCATATCTTTCATGTGAGTTTGGAAATTTTAGCAAGTACACCTTCTTGGGAAAAGTGTGCACCTCTCTTGGGCACTAGTCTTCTAGGGTTTGACCACGATCTTGTGTGATAGGTTTATTGGTGGTGAAGGTATTTATTTTGAATATTATAGCAAAGGATTTTGGTTGGGTTTTCTTCCCTTGTTGAGAAGGGTTTCCCAGGATACTTCTTGTGTTCTTGTGCATGGTGTTTCTTCTTGTGATCTTGGTTGCTGCAACATTATTGGTCATGGTTAAGTGAAATGATAAAAATGGAATGAAATTCATGATTAAATTTGCTTATTAAAAAAATAAACATGGTATCAGGGCATAGGTCTTGAATAACTCGTTGCACAAACATTTTCCAATCATCCTCTTTCACTTCTGCAGAAACCGTACGACCCTTCTATGGTTCCCAGAAAATTCGTACAAACTACTCTTATGAGGGTTTCCAACAATTGAAACTTGGACATTGCATCCAAAAAAGAACATAGGTGTGTACAAAATCCGTCATTTCACCTCTAGCAAGTCTCAAATTGAAATTTCGAGCATTTTGATTTTTGGCCCTAGGGTTTCTAGGGTTTCACTAATTTCTACAGAAATTTTCAGAATTGTGTTTCCGTAATTCTTTGAAGAAGTTCTTCAGTTTACCTGGGCTATCATAATTATCTAATTCTTATTGTTGGTAGTCACAAGTCCAACAAAACCTAAAAGTCCTATCCTAGCCTAACCATTAGGTTTTCTAGCCTAGTTGACAAGGGTTTGTGAAGAATTAAAAAATGAGCAAAATCATGATGGGAGGCAAGCTTGATGATTCAAGCAAACTCATTTCCAGGAAGACAAGACCTCAAAGAAATGAAGAAATCAACATCTCAAAACTCTCAGGTATGGCCCCTACCAATGACAATACTTAGTTAATTGATAGTGGTGCCTCCAGGCACATGACCGGTCTTAGAAACCGCCTAACACATTTCATTGAGAAAGAGACACATCTACATGTTGTTCTTGGAGATGATGCCAGATATAATGTGAGGGGAGTTGGAACTTCTACCTTCCAAGTAGATTCAAATATGGAACTTTAACTGAAGGAAGTAATATATCTACCCAGAATGAAGAGAAATCTTGTCTCTATTTCTTCCTTGGAAGACAAAGGATACAAGATTACTTTCTATGGCCTTGAATACCACAAAAGTAGAGTATATTTTATTGAGTGTGCGAAGAAGTGTGGCTTCAAAAACTTCTGACATATTTACTTGATCATGAGATGGATCCTATGATGATAACCAGAGTTTTAGGTAAAGTTCCTTGAGAACCTAGTGTTTCATGATGGATCGAAACACATTGAGATAAAATATCATTATATCAGAGACATGATGGAGAGGAAATAGTACACTTGCAGTACCTTCCTACACATGAGCAGATTGCAGACATATTCACCAAATTATCTTGGTGAAGGATACCTCCCTAGTTGAGAGGGAGTGTTGATAACTACAACCAAAACAAAGTTAAAAATACATTCATGTGAGACTTGGCATGATGAAGAATGCCTCCCTATATGAGAGGGAGTGTTGATTATTGCAGCTATGTGATACATTATCCAGGACACAAATCTGAGAGAGATCTCCTAAGAGGTGTGTGTGGTTCCTATCTAAGACAGAGCTGGAATGCAGAGATGGCCTCCTCCTTACAGAGAGTTGAGAAGAAATCCATATGATTCTCTTGTGTAATGCAATGAGAAAGGAGATCTGCAGAGTTGGACGTGCTTGTGGTTGAGCACAAGGTGAACGTGTGAAATCCCAAAGTGTTGGGTGCATCGTCATTGGAAAGAAATGAAGATGATGTATTAGCCTCCTCTGAGAAGAGAGTTGATGAGAAACTCCAGATGAATCTCCTGTGTAATGCAGTGCGAAATAAGATCTGTTGAGTGGACGTGCATGTGGACGAGCACAGGTGAACGTGATCCTAGTGGCTGAGCAATAGTGAAGAAGTGGTTCTTCTATGTAATGCAGTGAGCCAGAGATATGGACATCCCTATGGATGTGCCCCTAGTGGCTGAACACTAGTGGGTGTATGAGATACCTTGCTATAGTGTTCAAGAGTCATACCTACCTATAATCCTAATTGTAATGTAAAGGGTACAGGTCGGCCCCACCTTAATGTGATTGATAATTAATGTAAAATATAATTAATCTAGTTAATATTAATTATATTATAAGATAGAGAGGTCGGCCATGTTGTTCCAATAGACACTTATGTTGACAGGTCAAGTCTAATATAAGTAAAGGTAAATTCCCCATTGAGGAATCATATCTTTCATGTGATTTTGGAAATTTCAGCAAGTACACTTTCATGGGAAAAGTGTACACCTCTCTTGGGTGCTAGTCTTATAGGGTTTGAGAACCATCTTGTGTGCTAGGTTTATTGGTGGTGAAGGTATTTATCTTGAAGATTATAGAAAAAGACTTTCATTGGGTTTTCTTCCCTTGTTGAGAAGGGTTTCCCATAATACTTCTTGTGTTCTTGTGCATGGTCTTTCTTCTTGTGATCTTGGTTGTTGCAACATGATTGGTTATGGTTAAGTGAAATGCTAAAAATGGAATGAACTTCATGCTTAACCTTGCTTATTAAAAAAATCAACAGGAACCACTGTCACACTATCACTGTGAGATATACTGCTGTAAACCTGTACCAATCAACCTGCACCAATCAACCTGTACCAATAACTTGAACCATGCATCAACCTGTACCTCAACCTGTAATCAACCTGTACCATAAACAAGTGAATCAACCATGAACCAAACTATACCAAACAACCTGTAATCAACCTGTACCATAAACAAGTGCATCAACCATGCACCAACTTGTACCTCAACCTGTAATCAACCTGTACCATAAACAAGTGCATCATCCATGCACCAACCTGTACCTCAACCTGTACCATCAATGAGTGAATCAACCATGCACCAAATATGTACCAATAACCTGTCACAATAACTTGTCCAAACAACCTGTAATCCACCTATCTGATCTTATCACATATACCTCAAATGTAGAAATTGAATATGTCACTAAGAAAACTGTCATTGTATACTCATCAACCAATCTGATCTGATCACATATACCTCAAAAACTATACCACAAGTATGTACCTCAAATCATGCGATAGAACCTCACTATTATAGAACCTCTATTTGTACCAATAACTTCAGCAACATACCTCAACCAAAAGCCCTCAAACATGAACCAATACTGAACTTTAGTAGATCTTCCTCAAACCAACTCTACAACAAGCCATAAACTCCCAAGAGGACATCCAATATATTTACAAGTCAAACCCTCAACTTGATTCATAAATTCAACACTACACATATGAGAACCATACCTTTTTTTTCTTGTAGCCTTCTGTTGCCGCGGTTTTGTTACCCTAAATCCACTACCATGATTTTTCTATTGCACTTTTTCTGCTACGGTTTTACTGTCGCGCTTTTCCTGCTACGATTTTTCTGTCGCACTTTTCCTGCTGCACTTTTTCTTCCGTAGTTTTCCTACCGCACTTTTTCTGCTGCACTTTTCCTGCTGCACTTTTTCCACCACACTTTTCCTGCCACACTTTTTCTGCTGCACGTTTTTTTCCGCACCTTTTCTGCTACACTTTTCCTGCCGTACTTTTTCTGTTGCACTTTTCCTACTGCACTTTTCCTGCCGCACTTTTCTCTATCAATAATACCTTCCCAAATAACCTTTCAAAAAATAGATATTCAATGATATTCAAGTGTGATTAAATGAGAGAGCCTTGCCTCTTATTTATAATTTCATGTAGCATCCTCAAGGGGTTACCTTTTAACCATCTTAACCCACTTTGCTTATTTTAGGGTTAACCCACTTATAACCACTTGTGCACTTAACTTAACCACTTTCCATAATTAGTAAGTTCTCCATTAACTTTATTATTTAAATAAATTATTTTGCATCTTCTTTGACTTATAGTACACTCATCACTTCACTTTATTATTTAAATAATTTTTTCTTTGCAAACACTTTGACTACTTTGACCTTTTGGGGCTTCTAGATGACTCATGAGGGTTCTCCAACTTCATATGGCCATAATTCTCTAACCGTGAAGAGTTATGTGACGTTCCACATACCACCAGAAATGACATGACATGTACTACCCATCTAGAATAGTTTTACTTACAAATATATCAAAACTCATACCATTATCCATCAAACAAACTTGGGTCCATTACCCAAACCTTTTTTCTACCGGAATTCGCTACTGAAATTTCTTCAAGGGTTGACATCAATGGAAACCAACCCAATTAATCAACATGAAATTGGTTGGAAAATACCATCCCAAAATAAAATAGGTCTAATTTGGACTTGTGATTGGGTAGTTATCCCCTACTGCAGAAGGGAATTTTCTTTCCTATCAACAATTAGCACTAGAAGGAAGGCCATCCGGAAAGTAAGCCCTTTTTTATCCTTTTATCAAAATTTATTCATTTGGAAATGGATGTTATCATTGTTTTATAACATGCTTTAGTCTGCCTAGTCCTGCTAGGAGCATTTCTATAAAGACTGTAAATCTCTTGCAAAAATTGAGCTTTTTCGAAGAAGGCAAAATTTATGATTTTCATCATTTGGTTTAGTTTAATCTTATTTTCAATCATTTACATATATTTGATGAAAGTGAGATTTGCAAACTTTTTACTATTACCTTAAGAGGAAGAATCATGAGCTGGCTTGAAATGTTTCCAACCAAATCCATTCACATGTGAAAACAGTTCATGGAGTTATTTATCAACACTCATGGGGATTATAATTATAGAGAATTGTGGTTGAAAGTGGAGTATATTTCTAGACATGAAGGTGAGCCTGTCAATTATCTCTTTTCTAGATTTATGTTAATTTGCTTTAGATTTCCTGAGAAAGATAAACCTTCTGGAGAAGATGCATTAGATTGGTTTTTTCTATCTAAATTATCTTTGCAACACAAAGGATGAGGACAATAATGATGAAC
Organism: Picea engelmannii; assembly: GCA_009831015.1. NCBI lineage: Eukaryota > Viridiplantae > Streptophyta > Pinopsida > Pinales > Pinaceae > Picea > Picea engelmannii. The sequence continues at coordinate 48,593 of ML805923.1, read as the reverse complement.
ATGAAGATGATTCATTTCATGATATGCATGTTATTGAAGATATTATCCCATCAGTTAATGTTGATTCAAGGTCTAATTCTATTAAGTCCATTAATAATATTAAAATTGTTGTGCAACTAAAAAGGATAAGATTTTGTAATACAAAGTTTCTTGAACGAGAGAAGGTGTCTGAATATGTAACTCTTACATTCAACGATGATACTGAAACTCTTTTTAAAGACATACGGTGGAGGAAGAATTAATTCTTAAAGGCCTTGAAACTGAAAGTGTACGTCATGGTTGTATCAATGATGATTTCACATTTTCTTATTTAGATATTGAACAAGGTCCGCTCATTGTTACAAATAACTTATCATTAGTTCATATTTTGCATGATAAAAAATCCTTTGAAGCAATTTATGAAGATTTTTCTATTAAAATGGAATCATTTAGTTGTTTACACTCTGAAAAATTTCCCTCTTTGTATCCATATCTATTCTCTCACTATAATTTACTTAATGACATTCACACTTTCATGATAAAACTACTTTATGGTCATATTTTAATTTGATGCAAAGTGATTAAAAAGAGTCATATGAGAATGCGGAAATCTTTTCTATTCAATTTGATTCATTTCAAGATTATTAAGAAGAAAATGATATTCTTTATGATACACATGCATGATTACCTAGTTCATCTTATGTCATTAAGAATATTTAATCGGTTTGTAAGTTGGAAAGGGATGAAATCATTTGATCATGTATTAAATATTGGTGACACTGAGACACTTTATCTCAAGGTAATAGTCATATGAGGGTCTCATTAATTTAATTCCAATTTTGAATATCGAAGGAAAAATTAGGTGATTCACTACAAGGTAATATCAAGCTCTAATTTTATTTGTTTTCGATTTAATAACAATGACATTGATTTAAATAAAACATCCTCCATTAAACCACTTTATGAAATTTTCAAATCATGATAATGATAAAATTCTTTATGATCATGATCCTAATGAGATATCTATTATCCCCATGAAATCTTTGCAAACATTAAATAGTTTCCAAATTGATGATCCAATTGAAGTTTGGTTGGAAGAATCATTTTTCGAAGATATTTCATTGTACAAAAGATATTATACATTGTTCTTTGTAAATAGAAAATTATACTTAATTATTTCCATATTTAGATATGAAGTATTACAATCCCAAGTATTAATACTTGTTCGGTTTTTTTTTGTAGGATTGGAGTTACTTCGATGGTTACATTGGAAGTTTGATTTCACATAGTTTTCAATGTAGTTTAGAATAGGTTTAGAAGTAGGTTAATTAATTTAGGTTTGTTTTTTTTTCTTTCACAAGTAAATTACTTCTCTTTGTTTACTCAAATAATTAGTTATAAAGTGATACTTCAATGTCAAGTTAAATATGAGCCATCATCGAGATGCATTCAGGAGAGTTAAGTTTAACTTCCTTCCCTCTTTGTTATTTATTGTTTGTTAGGGACCTAACCCCTCACATAGGTAGAATAATATATTTCCATGTAATAAAGGTCAATATTAATAAGGCCTAGCAATAAGGAAGAATAAGTCAAATGTAAGAAGACCTAATAGAAGCTTCTTTTTCTAGAAGGATCTTCTTCTAGATTGTTCTTTTGATAGACATATTTAGTATAAATAGAAGTCGAGGGTATGAGAAGTTTTGTCTTGGATATTATTTGAATAGAGATATGCTCTGCTAGAGGTTTCCCCCTCGAAGAGGCAAGTGAACATTGCTCTGAGTAATCAAAGTGCTCTTTCTGGTGTTATTATGGTATTATTGTGGTGTTGTTCTGGTTATATCGTTGTTTATCTGTCATTTCTAGCTGATTGTTTCTATTCTACATACTATTTTATATCTAGAATACTACAAGTGGTATCAGAGCACCTTCCTCGGTAGAAAATTGTGGGTTAATTTTTTTTTTAGGGTAGAGACCTATTCTGGCATCTTTAAGCTACATAGATCTATCTTTACGCGCATAAACCCGCAGTCGGGGATTCATACACACAGGAAATACACGTGGCACTTTAGTGCACATCTTTTGGCCACCCTTGTAACCCCTATTGATTCCCCTTTGAGTGGTAGCACATCTGAAAACACCTGTATATGGATCAACATAGATCTCATGAAGCCCTCCTTAGATAAACTGATCAACCACCTGACTGCTATAGTGCCACCGAGAACAACACTCGGGAAGATACTCTGTAGTACCTGGGTAGTTGGGTAGTACGGCTAAGGGAACGATCGAGCCTCCTTAGTTGGTTCCCTGAGATATTGGGACGAGTACTACTATTGGACCCTGCACGTATATCAAAGAGCTATACCACAGGGAAAACCCTTGTCTGTAGAACCCTTGAATACCCTAACCCTTGGGACAGAAACAAAACAAAACAAACAATATCTATTGCCGCGCAACTGTGTCTCCTGTATTTGGGTTGCAAAATTACTACACATTTCTTCCTGTTAAGCATTTGGGCATTTCATCAATGCAATATTCTTTAGATTGGAGTATAAATCCATAGGATTTCTCCCATTGGATTTCTCTCGTTGGATTTATCCCTTATTGCAGTCATGCCTATCATTTTGCAACAAACAAAAAAAAAATCGTGTGGACACGACCCCCTTCCAACACCCTTATTTGGGCTTTATCCCATTGGATTCAACTTGTCTCCCTCATTGTTGTGATAAAATCCCCCCATAATCCATTTTCTGTGTGGTCCCACCCACCCATTTTCATGTTCCCTCTTCATCATGGCCCACAACCGTAGCTAAGACTTGGAAGCTCGCTTCAATGCCTTGCACTCTAATTTCATAGAAAACCAACAAGAAGTGAGACATCTCAGTGCCAATATTTCCATCATCAATAAAAACATGCATTCCTCCATCAACGCCAAAATAGAGGACCTCAAACAAGACCTTTCTACCCATATTGAATCCATCACTATGATGATCTACGCCAAGATGCATACCCTTGCAGATCTTCCCTCATCTGACCCACCTTTGCAAATCGAAGGTGAAACTTCCTCTCATTCCCAGAATTTTCAGCCTCATCACTTTCAATGTGTCCTACGCCTTCCGCGTTTGGATGTGACCAAATTTGATGGCTTGAATCCCACTGGATGGGTAACTCAAATGGAACATTATTTCTCTTTGTATGGCATTACATATGAGTTGTCCAAACTCCGGTATGGTGTTCTCCATCTAGATCAAGAATGCTGGCAATGGTGGAAATGGAGAAAAAATTATCACCAATGGTATGTGACTTGGACACACTTTGCGACATAGATTTATGAACGCTTTGACACTGACACCAACCATTTAGTTTGTTTGACAAATTTGAAACAATATGGCACAGTGGAATACTTTATATTCACTTTTGAGTGATTGGATTTTCGTACAGAGGGCATGTATGATGCTTTTTTCTGAGAATGTTTTATCAGTGGCCTCAAGGATGATATTTGTGCCCATGTCCTCATGGATTAGCCTAAAAAATGGGTGGATGTTACTAAAATATCTAAGGAAGCACAACAGGTTGTCTCTTCTCAAAACTGAAAAACCTCCTTTATTCCTCGCACTAAACTAGTCACTCCCACTCCTTCTACTCCACTAAAGATCCATAAATTGACCAGGGATGAAATGGATGAACACCAACTCAAAGGTCTTTGTTATAATTTTGATGACAAATATTTCCCTAGGCACAAGTTTAAGGAACAAAATATTTTTATAGCCATCTCAGAGGATGTTTCAGAAGATGATGTTGAGGCTCCCCTTGCGTCTGTCACCTGAACCCACTAACATGACCCCTCCCTCAGACCCTCCTGAAGTAGACCTGGTCATTTCCCTAAATGATCTCACTGGATTCTCTGCTCCCAAAACCTTGAAGCTAATTGTTTACATTAATCATAGGAAGGTCATCATTATTGTTGATAGTGGAAGCACCCATAATTTTATTCATCACTGCATTTCCCAAGAAACTAATTGCTATATCTGTGCCATCAATAATTTTCAAATCATGATTACCAATGGAGGGTCCATGAAATGTGGAGGGCGTTGTGAAAATGTGCGTCTCCAAATTGGTGAGTATCGCATGAAATCTCATATGTTTGCTATCAACATGGGCGGTTTTGACGTTGTGTTGGGTGCAGAATGGCTATGGACTTTGGGTCCCATTCTCATGGATTTTAAGGAATTAACCATGCAATTCGACAAGAAGGTCCAACAATATAAATTCCAAGGAATCATCGTTGGTTCCCTATAGATCATCAGTTCCCATCGCATGGAAAATATGCTAAAAAAAGTTCATTCTAGCATTATTGCCCCACTCCATGCCATACAAGCCACTGAGATACCCTTTGTGTGGGAGGACCTCCAATACATACTCTCTAAAAACAAGTGGTTTTTTCCTTTCCCAGGGACTCCCTCCTTCCCATGGTGTTAATGATAATGCCATTCCCCTTGTCCCAGGAAGCCTTCCTCCCAATATCTGTCCCTATCGTCATCCCTTTTCCCAAAAAAATGAAATTGAGAAAATTGTTGAATAATTTCTCAACACAGGTGTTATCCACCCTAGTATGAGACCCTACTCTTATCCTTTGGTCATGGTCCTTAAGAAATAAGTTTCTTGGCACATGTGTTGTGAATTCCACTCCCTCAACAAACTCACCATTAAAGACAAATTTCCCATTACCGTCATCTATGACCTCTTCGATGAATTGAGTAGTGCCCAGTTCTTTACTAAACTTGATCTCCATTCTGGATACCACCAAATCTGTATGAATGAGGAAGACATTCATAATACTGCATTTAGAACTCATGAGGGCCACTATGAGTTTTTGGTCATACCCTTTGGTTTCTGTAATACTCCCTCCACTTTCTAAAGCCTCATGAATAATGTCTTCTGTCCTTTTCTCCGTCATTTTGTCTTAGTTTTCTTTGATGATATGCTCATCTATAGTAAAACGTGGATAACCCATCTTGCTCATGTGGATCTAGTTCTCCATCTATTCTCTTAGCACCAACTTTTCCTCAGAAAATCTAAATGTTCTTTTGGAACCTCAGAAGTTGAGTACTTGGGTCATCTTGTTGGCAAGGCCAGTGTTAGGGTGGATCCTAAAAATATTGAAGCTATGCAGGATTGGCCTCACTGAAAGACTCTCAAAATATTGTGTGGATTTCTAGGTTTAACAGGTTATTATCGCAATTTTGTTAATAATTATGGAAATCTTGCAGCACCTCTCACTGCTCTCCTTAAAAATAATTCTTTCACTTGGACTCCAACAACTGCTCAAGATTTTCAAACCTTTAAGATGACCATGTGCACCACTCAAGTCCTCACCCTTCCTGATTTCAAAAAGACCTTTTCCCTAGAATGCGATTGGCACAGTCCTTATGTAAGAGGGTCGACCCTTGGCCTTTACTAGCAAACAACTATCAGAGTGACATTTGGGAAAATCAATCTATGAAAAGGAAATGTTGGCTATTTTTCATGCCATGGATCTTTGGCACCCTTATCTATTGGGGAAACACTTCCAAATTAAGACAGATCATCAAAGCCTCAAGTATTTTCTGGAACAACGTCTTTCCTCCCCAGAGAAACAAAAATGGGTGACTAAGATCTTTTTATATGATTATGAGATCATTTACAAGAAAGGAAAATACAATTTGGTTTCTAATTCACTTTCAAGAAAATATGAAGATGAAGGATCCATTTTTTCTCTCTCATTCATTGTATGAGATTGGCTCCAAGTTGTTTTCCGGGAATGGCTACACGATCCGAAAATTTCGCATCTGATACAACAATTGCAGGCCAATTCTCCAGTCTCCCCAGGGTACTCTTGGATCAATGATGAACTTCTATACAAAGGTCGTTTGTATTTAAGTAAATAGTCAAAAATTAAATCCATGGTACTTTTTGAGCTTCATGCTACACCCACCGTCGGGCACTCTAGGTTTACCAAAACCTATGACCGGGTCAAACGTTCTTTTTTTCTGGGATGGTATGAAACAAGATGTTCACAATTTTGTGGTTGAACGTGATGTTTGTCAATGCACCAAGGGAGAACCCGTCAAATCTCCTCGCACACTACAACCACTTCCGATTCCACCTACTATTTGGCGGGATATCTCTATGGATTTTATCGTAGGCTTACCTAAATCGGGCAATAAATCAATCATCATGGTGGTACTTGATCATCATTCCAAGTATGCTCATTTATGTGCTCTTCAACACCCATTTACAGCCTCCAGTGTGGCTCAAATTTTCATGGATCAGGTCTTCAATATTCACGGCATACCTCATTCTATTGTTTTTTATCATGACCCAACTTTCACTAGCAATTTTTGGCAAGAACTTTTCAATCTACATGGCACCCAATTGCATCTCAACACAACTTATCATCCCTATATTGATGGTCAAACTGAAGTTGTCAACAAGTGTTTGGAAACATATTTGAGGTGTTTTGCATCGAAAAGGAAAAATAAGTGGGCTCAATGGTTACCACTGGCTAAATGGTGGTACAACATTTCTCACCATACAACTACCCGCATGACTCATTTTGAAGTGGTATATGGACAAAATCCACCTTCAGTTCTCTCATACTTTCTAGGTGTCTCAAAGGTCCAGGCGATTGACCAAACACTTACAGTTTGAGAGGCTATTCTCTGTACCCTCAAAGAGAATTTGGTCTTGGCCCAGAATCACATTAATAAACAAGCAACTCAAGGTCACTCTGAACGTTAATTTTCTGAAGGATATCAGGTGTTTCTTCGACTGCAACCTTACAAGAAAAATTTCCTCAAGGATGACCGTTTTCAGAAACTGGCACCCAAATTTTATGGTCCTTATATCATTCTCAAGTGTGTGGGATAGGTGGCCTATCAGTTAGCTTTGCCTGGTCATTTTAAGCTCCATCCCATTTTTCATTTTTCCTGCTTAAAGAAGGTGATTTGAACTAAGTGCCAAACTCAAGCCAAACTTTCCGAGTTGGACAAAGAATGCTCCATTTGAATACAACCACAAGAAGTTTTGGACCAATGTGAGCATCGTCTGTGTCAGTGAATCATGAAGGAAGTGTTATTCGGGTGGAAAGATACAACTCCAGCAGATGCCACTTGGGAACTAACTACCATTCTATAGCAATTTCTTCATCTCAAGCCTTGAGGACAAGGCTATTTTTAAGGGGGAGGATATGTTAGGGACCTAATCCCTCACGTAGGTAGAATAACATATTTCCATGTAATAAATGTCAATATTAATAAGGCCTAGAAATAAGGAAGAATAAGTCAAATGTAAGAAGACCTAATAGAAGCTTCTGCTTCTAGAAGGATCTTCCTCCAGATTGTTCTTTTGATAGACATATTTAGTATAAATAGGAGTGTAGAGTATGCTAATTTTTGTCTTGGATATTATTGTAATAGATCTATGCGCTTCTAGAGGTTTCCCTCTCGAAGAGGCAAGTGAACATTGCTCTCAGTAATCAAAGTGCTCTTTCTGGTGTTATTCTGGTATTATTGTGGTGTTGTTCTGGTTATATCATTGTTTATCTGCCATTTCTAGCTAATCATTTCCCTTCTGCATCCTATTTTATATCTGCAATATTACATTGTCTTGCTCATGTTTACGTTCATTAAAAATCTATTTTCAGGTCCCATATTTAACTTTTGGTAATCATGACTTAGTTAGGAAATGTTTAGTGAAATCGGTTTTCTAATAACATGAAGCAAGAATATTTGAAAAGAGCAAAATGAAAAACAATTTGATTTTTGATTATTCAAAATTTTTCATTCTTTTGACATGAAACTTATTTGTTGAGGCTCCCATGTTTTAAAATTGATGTCATAACTATACATTTAGTTTACGATTTATTTTTAATTTTTTTTTTTTTTTTTNTATTTTTGTTATTTTCTTTTAAGAAAATGTATGAATTACTAAATATCTCATACATTGGTAAAATGGTTTTCTGTTTATCACAATTTTATGGAAATAACACATTTATATAAAAAACATTGGAAGGATATAATAGGGATTGTAATTCAAACTTATGGTTCATCTTCTCCCTCAAATATGTTTCATTCTTTCTTTTGACTTGTGATACAGTTGTTTACACATTTTTCCCTTGGTGAAGTTGTGATACATTCAGGTCTTATCTTCTTTTGGAATTTATTCTATAGATATTTTTGATTAGATATTCTTTTTCACTTTTCTATATTTTTTTTTCTTTTCTCATGCTTTCAAGTTTGCTTGATTGTTATGATTTTTCCATTGGAGATTGGACATTTGCAGGTTTTTATGTTTTCTTTTGTTTTTCTTGAAATTTTGAAAGGGGTTATAACCCTCAGAAAAATAAATGATAACATTTGGGTCGTTATTTAATTCTTTCTACAACTAAAAGCATCACACCTAATCACATATACAAGTTCTATAACTTATAAATAGATTTTCTAGATTTATGGTGGAACTCCTATTTTAATATGAATTCATATTTATAACAATGACACATTTACACTTTAGATTTCTTACAGATTGATTTTTCTGAGCACCATTCACCTCACATGAAAATAGCTTTTACCTCGAATGATTGATGGAAAGAAGACCTTAAGCTAAACTTTAGAAGTGAATAGATTTTCAAGAAAATCTAAATAACTCTATTATCACCTCGCTTTCCTAAACACCTAATTGCATATGAAATACATATATACAAGTCATTAAGGGTGTAACATAATAAAAGGGAAGTTGAAAGCACTAAGTATAGTGTGGGAAGTACAAGAAAACTCATCGGGGCTATGGACACTAGTTGGCACCTTCATCATGGCTATGGACACTTGCGGGAAGTGAAACAATGTCGAGTTAATGAGATATGAGGAACACACACATGAAATGTTTTACTCACCCGAAGTGAAGGACCTAAGTCATGCCTTGTATCAATTATTTGTGGATTGAAATATGAGGATAATGAATCTCATAAATTGGCTTGAAGAGGTAATATGTCGGTTACCTAGTATATGTGTTTAGTTTAAATATATTCTAAATCCATAAACATATGGTGGTACCCATAATTAAGAGATATATCCTTGCAATTTATTTTTAGCGTTAGGTGTGAATAAGTCCTTTAGTCAATGGTAGATAGAGATATTTTTTTTTCCCAGTGTGTCGCCAATTTTGGAGGCCTCAACAACTCCCTTTATTTTTTTACAAAAATAAAGGTATCCCCATTAAAATTTTGAAAAACTTTTCCTTCAGTTGCATTTCACTTCATATTGCTTGGTTTGGAAAAAAATGGTTTGATGGTTTTTCCTATCTTCATTGTTTGGTTTCCACGCTTCTTATCATCAATTCTTCAGATTTTAGCATGATTTTTTGGTGATCTAATGTTTTCAAAACAAAATCATTAGTGAAATTCCATTTATCTGTCTCAATGATTATTATTCTGATGATGGGATTGTTGCATCACGAAAGAAAGTGGTTTCGTCACATTTTTCTCCCATGAATATTGGTTGTGATTTTTGAGTCTTTTACTTCATGTTTATCTAACATTGCTTGTTGCATGATTATCCAAACTTATTTCTATGCCTCACTTTTCCTGAAATTGGAATATCATGACATTTTATCAGGGATTGTCTTCGATGCATTAATGAATTAAATGAGTGTTTTGACATATTGAAATAAAAGTGCAATTTTTTAAAGTTTAGTGTGTGTCTTGAAAGAATGCATATTGATGAACAAGAAATCAAAAAACATATTTGAATCTAAATAAACGCATCAATTTTACAAGCTTTAACTTTCATTTAAAAATAATGTTATCTTCTGCATTTTTGTACTTTTGGACGATTGAAATAATTTAATTAAGAATCATATTTCAAGATAATTGATCTACGACTAGGAAGAATTTATGTCAAATAATGGAAGCAAGATGATGGTTTTGAATTCAAATGATACCTTAATTTTTTATGAGCCTTTAACTTTTGTTAAAAAATAATGTCGTTTGCATCTCTGTACTCGTAGAAAAGAAAAAATTAATTTAATCAAGATTTTATCATTTGAACTCATTCCAAGTTTTAAAAGATTGTCTATTAACATTTGGAGATGAGCTGATGATTTTTATTTGAACAAAAACATTGATTTTTTCTAAGGCTTTTAATTTTGTTAAAAAAAGGTTTTTCTTCTATACAAATTTGATTACAATGTTGCACCCAAATTTGAAACACACATGATTTGGTTTGTATAAAAAATTTTGGTCATCAAGATTAAAAAAAATGTTACGTGTCAAAAAAAATTGGAATGGTTTGATGACATCAATACCTTATTGATGATTCTAATCAAGCTTTGCATTGTTTTCATTGTAAGAGTTGATTTCCATCCATTGGGCATTAGTATGGTTTGAATCAAATTTATGGATGTTTACCTCATTATAAGATAAATTGTGAGTTACCTAATAAAGTTCAAACAAGTTATATGGAAACCCAAATTAAAAGTTTTGAAACCCCAAATTTCAAATGGTTCAATTTTCATTGACATTTTTTTTCATGTGTGTTTTTTTTTTATCTAGGTGGCCCTAAGGCATTGAAGGTTCTAGGAATGTGATAATGGTTGTGTGATCATATAAATGAATGATTCCACTAAGTGAATCCATGAATTTTTAGGGTTGGAAGTTGTGCCAAGTATTGCGATCGACTCCAGAAGGAAAGATGAAAAAGATGAAACTGCCACATTAAGAAACATATCCCATGACATCACAGGTCATGAAAGGTTTGTTTTTTTAGAACAGTCTTGGAAATATATATGCCATCAATAAGTTTTAGTTACACCAGGCCACACTGAAGGATTGACCCATCAATCCAACGCATCACCAAGTCGAAAAATATTAAAACCATGTGAAAAACTCTCATGAAGAGGAAAATTATCATGTAATTTATGGTTTGTTATTATTCCTAAATAATGGAGAATGTGTTGGCATGAAGAAGAAGCCATGTTTATGCTTAAATATTGCAGTGATATCCCTTCATTATGAAAAAAGGATAAAAGTGGCAAGAAATATGGTGGAAAATAACTATATTGCAGCGTTGGTTATATCACAAAAATATCATGAGATTGATATCGTTGGACATGTTAACAAAAAAATCAATGTCAATCGCACAAAAAGGAGAAAAAGTGGCAATTTATCCAAGAGACAATGAGATATTTCCATTTACATAATAATTGTTTGATTTATTTTTTTAATATGGGTTTTTGATGTGCATGTAGGACTGGTAAAAAGGAACAAATCATGTACGACTGCCAAAACAAAAAAAAATCGTTATACCAAAGCATGAATAAAGATAAAATGTAGGGTTTATACCAGCATGTGCAGAAGAGAAACTACCCAATTGTGAAGGTGAAATTGTTGGTTGTGGAACTTGACTATCTTCCTAATTCAAAGGTCTTTGTTTTTAGTCGTGTTATACCCCATGAAGAATTTACTTCCCGAAAGAATGTACACTCCTCCACGTGGGGGAGTGCAGGGGTGGTTACCCCCCCTACGGGGTTCGGGGGCAAAGCCCCTGAAGGAAAATTTTCCTTTTAAATGTATATTGTAATTTCACAGTAAATCTAGACCGTTCATTATAAGTTCGCAGATTTGACGATATAAGTTATGTTAGGTTTTTTTCTTCTAGAAGGAAACCCTCTTTTATGAGGGAAATGTATTGCGGCTATGCATCATTGTGAATATTGTATTTTGAGTGAGGAGACCGTGAGAGAAAGAAGAGGAAGTTACAATAGGTGTGTTGTAGGTTGTATCCCTTAATTTGTTGGATAATAATGAAGCAAGGACCTAGAAATTTCTCTGGTGGGTGTATCCCACACTGTGTGAACCATGTATATATGTGTCTCTATTGTATTATGTATCTTCTATGTTTTATTTCCACATTTTTTTAACTTTATTTCTCTCAGATATTTTTTTATAACAACTGGTATAAGAGAGAAACATAACTCGCAGGAAAAGAGGGTTCCTAATTCGAGTGGGAGCAATGGCAAAAGATGGAAAGTTTAGGGTCGAGAAATTTAACGGCCAAAACTACTAGTTATGGAAGATTCATATGGAAGATTATTTATATCAGAAGGATCTATTCCTACCATTGGGTGGAATAGAAAAGAATTCGACGGCCATGAAGGACAGAGAATGGGAGGTTCTTGACAGAAAGGCACTAGGAACGATACGACTGAGCCTGGCAGCGTCGGTGGCTTTCAATATTTCAAAAGAAAATACAACGAAGGAGTTGATGGATGCATTGGATAAACTGTATGAAAAAACCTCGACGCCCGATAACATATTTCTAATGAAGAGATTATTTAATATGAAGATGTAAGAAGGTGGATCTATTGAAGATCATTTAAATGAATTTAATACAGTTACTAATCAACTAAGTTTTGTAAAAATGGACTTTGATGATGAGGCCAGGGCTCTTCTAATCTTTTGTTCATTACCAGAAAGTTGGAATGGCTTGGTCATGGTTGTAAGTAACTCTATCTCTGGTTCAAACACTTTAAAATTTGATGATGTTGTTGGTGTTATCCTTAGCAAGGAAATGTGACAGAAAAGCACAGGTGAGACATCAGGTAATGCGTTAAACATGGAGAACAGGGGAAGACAAAAGGACAGAGGAATGGGCTCAGGGAACCGTGAGAATTATAGGAAGGGAAAATCCAAATCCATACTGGGAAAGATAGAGTGTTGGAATTGTGGGAAGAAATGACATCTGAATAAATACTGTAGATCTCCAAAGAAACAAAGAGATGGACAGCAGGAGAAAAATCAAGAAGAAAATGTAATAGGTGATGTGTTACAATATCCTTTGAGTCTTTTTGTATATAACATTTCTGAGTCTTGGGTATTAGATTCAGGGGATTCATTTCATGACACCCCCCATAGGAAACATTTTCTAGATTATGTTTAAGGTGATTTTGGATAGGTTCATTTGGGTGATGATGCACCTTGCAAAATTGTTGGAATGAGAAAGGTAAAAATAAATCAAAGGAATGGAAACCAATGGTTGTTGAAAGAGGTAAGACATGTTCCAGTTCTAAGGAAAAATTTAATTTCAACGGGGAAGTTGGAAAGTGAAGGTTGTATATCCATATTTACAGATAAGGTGTGGAATGTCACCAAAAGATCACTGGTGATATCAAAAGGAGAGAAGGTAGGTACATTGTATTTATGTACTGGTAATAATGACTCTTCTATCTCTTTAGCTTCTACAGGAGTGGATATATCATCGTGGCATCATAGGATTGGACACATGAGTGAGAAGGGGATGCAGGTACTTCACAAAATAAATTTGTTTCCATATCTGATCCAGGTGGATATTCGTGGCCCCCCACCATTTCCAAATGGCTCAAAACAGTTTTCTGGACATTTTGGCAATTTACTATTTTTAGCAGGTTTTAACTTCCGGGGCCATTTTGAGGATCCAAATGAAGGTTTTTCAAGATAGAGGTTCTCAATGATAGATGAAGGCATGATTGATCCCCCAAAATGAATCTCCTCGATAATACCTTTCCAACGAGCTATTACACGCCTAAAACGGAGATTGTATGCAAAAGTTACGACCTCGGACTCTGTATTTTTACAGTCTCTGTACATTTCTCTGATTAATATAAATCATGTATTACTGTATATCTTTGTTTATGGTTGCGTCTATGACACATTTCTGTTATATTACTGAATATCTGCAATATCTCTGTACATTTCTTTATTATATCTCCGCTCTCATTTCGTGCCAAAAATAATCCAGATCAGTGGTATCAGAGCAGGCTACTCTTGATCGTTTTTCAGTGCATGTCCCCGACGAGGTCCGAGTATAGAAATTTGGGTCTCAAGCTTGTCTCTCTAGAGGACAATCTCTCTCGCACACCCAAGAAACCCTCAATGGCGGAAGAAAATAAAAACGATGGAGCAAACGATCTTATCAGTCTGTTGCTTGAGCAAGCTCTCACGCGACAGAGGGACGAAATGATGGAGAATTTTTCCCACATCCTTCAACGCTTGCCAATAGCATCAGACGCATCTTCATCAAGCGACCAATTTGGAGGCACCTCACCTTTCAAGGTACAGGTTAATTTTGATATTCCCGTATTTGAAGGTCAAATAGAGGCAGATGCCCTAGATAAATGGTTAAATCTGCTAGAAGGTTATTTCTCTGTTAATAATTTTTCAGACAAGGAAAAGATCACCTTCGCACCCCTTAAGGCTCTCCCCCATGTCAAACATTGGTGGGAAACTTACCGGGAGAAGAGTTCCACAGAGGATTCTGGAATATATGGGGCTGAGCCCACTTGGGAATTTTTTGTGGATGTGGTAAAGGAACAGTACTACCCTGTTGGCAACTATGAGGACCAGTACATGAGATGGACCACACTACGGCAAGAGAAGGGCCAATCAGTTCCGGAGTTCACCAATAGCTTCCATACCTTGCGCACCAAGCTGGGTATCAAAGACTCTGAACGACATTTGGTTCTGAAATTCCGTGGGGCTCTACACAGATACATCCAAACTGAAATGGATTTCCTAGACATCTCATCACTCGGTTCTGCCTATCGATATGTTGTTAAAATCGAGAAGAAATTTAAGCACCAGAAAAAACGGGAGTTCGAGTTTGCAAATCCACAACAACCAAAGTATGACAAAGATAGCCCTAACAAACAGTCTCCCGAAAACCAGTCCAAGCCACAGGAAAAGAAGGGTCATGGGAAGACAAAGAAGGACACCGGAAAATGGTGCGATTTCCACAAAAGCCCCTGGCACAACACTGACGAATGTCGCTCAAAACAGTCATTGGTGGTTGAGATCAAAGACAAGGAGCTGAACCCTGATTCAGAATCTGATTCTGAAAATGCTGGTAAAAGACAGATCATCGACACAGACCCCACTGCTATTATCGCGACCGCAACA
>ML805923.1:18028-33602 GCA_009831015.1 Picea engelmannii | reverse complement strand
CTACAGGATACCAGAGGTAGTTCCAACTACTGCCCCACCTAAACAGTGCCGCAAGGTAGTATCTCATACTACAAAATTCATCTTCTCCACAATCTGTTCAAAGGGTGAACAGAAGAATACTGTAGCCACCACAGCTTCGACCAAAGCACCTTCTATCCAACAGAAGTAGGTTGACAAGGTTGCAGCAAAGCAAGAAGACTCCTTCTGCACACAGTCATCTAAAATAGTCAGACTGGTTAAAAAGGTCCAAACCTTCCAGCCACAGGTTCGTGACAAATTTCCATGAACTAAGCAACGCGACTTCTCCAACAAGACAAGCAACTCACCAAGATGCAGATTCAACAAATGCTTTTCCCTCTCCCCCGGGAACTCAACACAATGGAGACCATTTCTTCCTAAGGAGGGAGGATTTATCCAAGTGGATATTGGTGCCCCCCCACCATTTCCAAATGGCTCAAAACAGTTTTCTGGCCATTTTGGCAATTTACTATTTTTAGCAGGTTTTAACTTCTGGGGCCATTTTGAGGGTCCAAATGATGGTTTTTCAAGATCGAGGTTCTCAATGATAGCCGAAGGAATAATCGAGCCCCCAAAATGAATCTCCTTAACAATACCTTTCCAACGAGCTATCACACGCCTAAAATGGAGATTGTATGCAAAAGTTACGACCCCGAGAAGTTGATGTACTCACTTACCCAAACGGGGCCCACATGACTTTGGGCGCTTCATCTCCTAGGGTTAGGTTTTTGGATGTCTAGGACTTTTAGCATTCCCATTTATTGTAAAAAGGCCTCTAGAGCCTCATTGTAATCATCTTCTTGCGAATACGAGTAGCTGTCACATCTCTTCTCAGAGATAAGTTGCCACCATTCTATCGAGTCTTTCACTCTGTATTTTTACAGTCTCTATACATTTCTCTGATTAATAGAAATCGTGTATTACTATATATCTATGTTTATGGTTGTGTCTCTGATACATTTCTGTTATATTACTGAATATCTACAATATCTCTGTACATTTCTTTATTATATCTCCGCTCTCATTTCGTGCCGAAAATAATCTAGATCAATATCTTAAACAAATTGATTTGGATTTCTGTGAGCATTGTGTTTATGGAAAACAGAAGAAACTCAGATTTCTCAGAGTTGGAAAAGAAAAGAAGAGTGAAAGGTTATAGCTTGTGCATACATATGTATGTGGAACATATCAGGTATCATCTCTTGGCGGCTCTCGTTATTATGTTACTTTTATTGATGATGCAACTAGAAAAACTTGGGTTTATTGCATTCGACAAAAAATGATGTTTTTATACTTTTAAGAAATGGGCAGCTTTGGTTGAGAAAGAGACAGGAAAAAGGTTGAAGTGTCTCAGATCAGACAATGGAGGTAAATATTGCAGCAAGGATTTTGATGATTATTTTTCATACCATGGGATTCGTAGAGAGAAGAAAGTTCCAAGAACACCACAAGAAAATGGTGTGTCAGAAAGGATGAACAAGACAATCATGGAGAGTGCAAGGAGTATGAGATTGCATGATGGTTTTCCCTTTAAGTTCTGGGTAGATGTTGTAGATATTGTTGTTTACTTAATAAACAAAGTACCTTCAAGCTCTTTGGATGATATAATTCCAGAGGAGGCATGAACAGGTAAAAAGGAAAACTATTCTTTTTTGAAGACTTTCGGTTGTGAATCATTTGTCAATATTGATAAAGAAAATAGAACAATGCTTGAGGAAAAATCCAAGAAGTGTACCTTTATTGGATATGGTGTTAATGATTTTGGTTATCGCTTATGGGATTATGAAAATAACAAAATCATTAGGAGTAGAGATGTCACATTCAATGAGAATGTTATGTACAAAGATCAGTTGCAGGGAAAGAAAAAGGAAAAAGAAAAACCAGAATACACAGTGCTTGATGAGATCACTGAAAAAGAAATTCCAAAGGTACCAGAAAATCAAAATGTACAATAACAGGATCAACAGGTACCTCAAAATCCTTCAAGTGTTGTTAGAATATCTACCAGGTTAAGTAGACCCCCTGAATGATACTCTCCTTCATTGTATTATTTATTGTTGACTAATTATGGTGAACCAAAATGTTATGAAGAGGCAATGCAAGTAGACACCAAAAACAAGTGGAAGCAAGACATTGATGCAGACCCCCCCCCCTCCCCTATGGGGTTCCGTGAACTCCCAGTCACAAGATCCTTCCCATTTCTGAGCCACAACGGCTTTTGCTTCCTTGTTGGAACCCCTTGAACAAAATCCACATGTCCTCCTTTCTCCACTGGTGTAGGCCTCGAAACAAAGCATGTGCACCCTCTTTCCTTTTGGCGCTCTTCTTCTTCCTCATCCAACGCACCCAACACGATGTTGGCTCCTTTTATTATCATCCCATTCCTCTCTCATGACCCTGGGCTGTGACCCAAGGCTCAAATCAACACGTATTTCATGTTTCGTTGTTTCGGGACTCCTATACGTGAGATCTCCCAG
The DNA here is from genome assembly GCA_009831015.1 of Picea engelmannii. Classification (NCBI taxonomy): domain Eukaryota; kingdom Viridiplantae; phylum Streptophyta; class Pinopsida; order Pinales; family Pinaceae; genus Picea; species Picea engelmannii. Next base: position 31,107 of record ML805923.1, on the reverse strand, counting down.
CTTCTTTTCCTTCGAAATGCCGAAATCCAAAATAGAGCCTAGCTCTCACTAGCTCCTACCTTGTCTCCGCTCATATGACCACTACCCCATGACCATCGTCTAATACCCAAAATGCGCTCCAGCTTTCACGACCTCACAATTCCAGTTGCCAGTGTTCCTGGGTCCTTCAACCCTCAAAACCCTGAAAAGGGTTAACGAGCTATGACCCCTTCCTTATCCTTTCTCCACGTGACCATTGTTTGTGATCACCGACTGAGCCCAAAAGGTGCTTGTCGCATTTCACGTATCGACGATAGGAAAGGGTTGACCCCTTGTCCTTCCAACTCCCGGTTGTTGAAATTGCGATGGGGCTTAACTCGTGTTAGCTCCTCTCTTGAGTCCCCTCCATGTGACCATGTCCTATGACCTGGGGCTTATCCTCGATCACTTTGAGATCTCGTTCTTTGTGAATTTGTGATGCAACTCCAACCTTTCCCCTTTGGAATCCCGAAGTCTGAAACTCTGAAATCCTCTGTTGCGGATCAACGGTCCAGATCCTCCGATGATTTGACAGTCCAAATCCTTTCGTTGTTTCGGGACTCACAAGTTCTTGACTCTCTGCCCTCTGAATCCTTCCAATGCAGAGTTATGGAAACGTCGACCACTCGCCATGTGTCCTATTTGATGGGCGGTCCTGATTAAATCGACGATTTTCCTTTCACTATTTTTCTCCAGTCTTCACCTTCATTCTCCCGGTGTCCAAATCCCCGATGGATGTGGATATCTACCATGTGTCACCACGGATCCAATGGTCCAGAATGATTTCATGATTTCAGTGATTGCGAGTCTTCATTCTTCGCCACCCTTATACGCCTAAGTTTTGAAACCCCGATGCTTTTCGGATCTTCACCACGTGTCCTCTAACAATGGACGGTCCTGATGATGTCAGGACTTTGACAAGTTTTCTTTCTTTCTCATATGAGGGTTAAACCTCGTGTGCCTTCTTCCAAATCCAATGGTTGTCGGTCCTCTGTGCTAGATCTGATGGTTCAGATCTGATCTCCTGCACGCTCTCCTCCTATTGTCTGGACGTAGGTTCGACGGTCCAGATTTTCTCCTCCACAACTGATCTACAACTATTGTTCTCTTTCCCCTGAGCTTGTGATTACTCCCTGGGTTTGGAAGAATTTTCAAAGTTTCAAAGGTCTCGGACTTTGATTTTTCTCCTGCGAGCCTTGCAACTTTTGGTCTCTCCAGCATTCTGAAAACACTATCTCTCCTGAGCTTATGGACTTAGAATAAGTTTGTCTCCTACGCACTTCTTGCATTTTCCTGACAAAGTATTTAGTAACTTTGTCTCCTTACGAACTCAACACAAAGTTCCTTTTGTACACACTTGCACCGAATCAATGCCCACCTGGAAGAGCTCTATAGAGTTCGCAGTAACTCTGGTTCTTTCTGAACTTGATAAAGAGTTCTTCCTGTGCACTCCTTGCACTCACTCGATGCCCACCTGGCAGAGCTTCTACAGAACCTCTAATAGTTTTGTCTTTCTCTATGCCTTCTCTGCATAGTCTTTCCTCCAAGGTGTTCAGTAACCTTGAGGCTTCTCCCTTGAATTTTTTATCACTCTGGTATGCCCTTCTGGCACGTTCTTCTCTGACTCCATAGAGTTCAGATGCACTGGCTACAGAACTTCCAACATTCTGTTGTGCACTCCTTGCATAGCCTAAAGAACCCCAAAAAAAATCGACAAACTCACAAATAGATAGTAAAATATATCTATCACCTGTATCTACAGCATACAAATGACATTAAAATGCATAAACACACATAGACAATCCATAGGCAGGAGAAACTGCTTTTCTATTAATTTGTATGTCTATACAATGATTTAAAAAAACTGGACTGCTACAAACTCTCAGTCCTTTCAATCTCTCTCTCAGAGCTTCCAAGACCTCTCTCCTTGAGATCTCTCCTATTCTCCCACCCCTTAATTACAAAATAGGGCTCTCTCGAGCTTATCCTCATCCACTGCCTTAGTGCCATCGCTATCTTAGAGAGGCACCTACTCCTACGGCTACATTACATAAATGGATGCCCAGACATGACTACGTCCTGGGCTTTGCTGCAGGCAACCATTTAAGGCAACCTCAACCACTACCTGAACAAAGGCATGGTCGACTCTTACAACTTTACAACTTGAATGCTCTGTATTGGATCATACTTTGAAATTCAAAAATGGGAGGGTCAGTGCCTCTCCCTTTCTCCATTAATGCACATTGAATGTGTTGGCTGGCTGACGCATTGATGATGTGGAGAAATTCTCCTTCATCATTCTCCTCGGCTAGGAAAAACATGATCTCCTACTCATGATCTCCCCTTCTCCAATGTTGAAATCCACCTGGATCCCAAAATTTCCCTTGGAGTTGTCCTCTTGCTCCTCTCCAGCTATGTTGTTGTCGTTGTTTCTTCTGCTTCCTTTTCTTCTTCTTCCCTACTACTATGGCAGGATCTCCTTTGTTCAGCTCCCCTTTGTTGACTGCTTCTGCTGACCTCAACATCAGCTTCCTGATTTTCTCAATCACCCTGTCCAGCTGCTCCAGTGGCTGGCTCTTCTTATGTAGTCCTCTTTGCTGCAATTCTTTCATCTTAGTGGGTAGATCAACTCGATCCCCCTTACGATTTTCTTCATTCCTTGTGGCCTTAACTTTCCACCCTACTATAAAATTCAGTTCTGCAGTCTTATCACTAAGTTGTTGCTCAGCTTCTTCCCGTGACAGATTTACTATCATATCTCCTTGTGTTGGCCCAATTCCAACTTCTCCCAGCTACTCTTGGGGTTGGTATACTCCTCCATTCGTCTCCAATTTGATCTGTTGGATGTGCAAGATTTGCACCATCATGCTTGTTTCTAGGGCTTCCAATTCTTCATACAGATCAACAAAATCTGTGTTGTCTTCTTTCTTTTCTTCTTCTGCACCTTCCAGTACTGCAGTTATCGCCTGTTCAGCTTCCTGGATGAAAATTTTGAGCCATTCTTCTGAATTCTCATCTTCTTCTTCTTGGGTAAACATCAGTGTGTGCTTCACTTCTTCTTCCTCTTCTTTGACAGTGTCTATTGGTTGTCTTTCTTCTGTTGTTGTTGCATATGCAACACAAGCTCTAGCCTCCACTGGGTTGTTGGGTAGGAATAACCGAATTCCCCCAATCATCAAAACACATCTATGTTCCTCCTCTTGGATGGTGCAAGTTTTTAACTTGTCATCATATTCATTCACATGATCTGCACAACCACATGAATCTTCATCTATCAACACTCCTTGCTGACATGAACTCTTTCCTGAGCTCTTGATACTTTCAGACAATCTCATTTCTTTCCCCCTGCCCACCTAGCAATCTGAACTTTCACCACTGCTCTCCCGGCAGTATACGAGACCTTCTACTGATCTCTTCCTATTGTCCACCTGGAAACTTGAAAGTTTACCTCTGCCCACCTGGCAGTTTATGAGATCATCTGCTAATATCATATTATTGCCCACCTGGAAATATGAATTTCTTTTCCTGTCCTCCTAACAGTCTATGAGATCCTCCAATGATCTCACTTCATTTCCCACCTGGCAATTTGAAAATTCATCTCTGCTTTCTTGGTAGTTTATGAGACCTGTAATTGATCTCCCCTCCTCATCACTGCAGGTTTCTCCAACTTCTGGCTCACAAATGCAAACTATCTCTGTGTCACTGAGGTTTTCAGCATCCTCAACTCATGTTGTTGTTTCTTGGCCAACAACTTTTGAATGGGCCATATGGCTTTCCTATTTAGAGGCCACTCGTACCTCCAATGTACTTTTGCCTCCTGTTGCATCTTCAAGGTCAATTGCTCCATTCTCACTCTTATCTCATCAAGTTCCTCATCAATTTATGCTTTGGTTTTCTATTGGTGGTCCTTGTCTTGACCATGCTCATGGCCTTCAGTAGCCATTTTCTTCCTTCTACCTGCCCTCCTGGAAAGTTTGTTGTTTACTCTGCAACCGAAAGCATTTTCAACATTTCCTACAGTCCACCTGACTGTCTATTGACTGCTTCACATCTGCAAACAATTACCACACAGAGCAACAATATTTTGTCCTTCTTCACCTGCTAGCATGCATATGACCTTCTGATACTACTAGATGTTACCATAATTTCTCCTTTCACCGTCTCGCCTTTTGCATGTTGTTTGCAAACAAATGTAACAACCTCCTCCTCTTTCTCTTTTGCCTGAAATATACAGGAAAAAACCTGCTATGATACCACCTGATGCAGACCCCCCCCCCTCCCCTACAGGGTTTTGTGACCTCCCGGTCACTGGATTGTTCCAATTTATGAACCACAATGGCTCTCTGGTTCCTTTTGAGAACCCCTTGAACAAAATCCACAGGTCCTCCTTTCTCCACTAGTGCAGGCATCGAAACAAAGTCTGTGTGCCCTCTTTCCTTTCGGTGCTCTTCTTCTTCCTGAACCAATGCACCCAACACGGCGCTGGCTCCTTTCATGATCAACCACTTCCTCCCTTGTGACCCTGGGATATGACCCAAGGCTCAAATCAACACATATTTCATGTTTCGATTTTCAGGACTCCTATATGTGAGCTCTCCCCAGATCCTTGTCCTTTGAAACGCCAAAACCTAAAATGGATCCTAGCTCTCACTAGCTCCTACCTTGTCTCCACTCATATGACCACTACCCCATGACCATCGGCCAATACCCAAAAGGCGCTCCGGATTTCGCGACCTCACAATTCCGGTTGCAAGTGTTCCTGGGTCCTTCGACCCCCGAAACCCCGAAAAGGGTTAACGAGCTCTGACCCCTTCCTTATCCTTTCTCCACATGACCATTGTTTGTGATCACCGACTAAGCTCAAAAGGTGCTCGTCGCATTTCGCGTATCGACAATGGGAAAGGGTTGACCCCTTGTCCTTCCAACTCCTGGTTGTCGAAATTGTGATGGGGCTTAACTTGTGTTAGCTCCTCCCTTGAGTCCCCTCCATGTGACCCTGTCCTATGACTTGGGGCTTATCCTCGAGCGCTTTAGGATCTCATTCTTCGTGAAGTTGCAATGCAACTCCAACCTTTCCCCTTTGGAATCCCGAAGTCCGAAACTCTAAAATCCTCTATTGTGGATCGACGGTCCATATCCTCCTATGATCTCTCGGTCCAAATACTTTCATTGTTTCAGGCCTCATGAATTCTTGACTCTCTGCCCTTTGACTCCTTCCAATAGCGAGTCAATGAAAATTCGACCACTCGCCACGTGTCCTCTTTGATGGACGGTCCTGATTAAATCAACGATTTTCCTTTCGAAATTTTTCTCTGGTCTTCACCTTCGTTCTCTCGGTGTCCAAATCCCTGATGGATGTGGATCTCTTCCATGTGTCACCCCAGATCCAATGGTCTAGAATGATTTCGCGATTTCGACGATCATGAGTCTTCGTTCTTCGCCACCCTTATATGCCTAAGTTCTGAAACCCCGATGGTTTTCTGATCTTCGCCATGTGTCCTCTAATGATGGACGATCCCGATGATGTCAAGAATTTGACGAGTCTGCTCTCCTACTCATATGAGGGTTAAACCTTGTGTGCCTTCTTCCAGATCCAACGGTTATCGGTCCTCTTCGCTAGATCTGATCTCCTGCGCGCTCTCCTCCTGCTGTCTGGACGTAGGTTCGACAATCCAGATTTTCTCCTCCGTAGTTGATCTACTATTGTTGTGCTCTTCCTCCTGAGCTTGTGATTACTCCCTGGGTTTGGAAGAATTTTCAAAGTTTCGAAGGTCTCGGCCTTTGACTTGTCTCCTACGAGCCTTGCAACTTTGGGTCTCGCCTGCGTTCTGAAAACGCTATCTCTCTTGAGCTTATGGACTTAGAATAAGTATGTTTCCTACACACTTCTTGTGTTATCTCTTTTGAGCTTGATCTCCTCGAAGACTTTTATCTCCCATGCACACTTTGCATTCTTGGGATTTCATCAAACTCATATCCGAATTATTTCTTGAAAAGAAATGTTTCTCTTTCTCCTAGCGTTCTCCTTGCTCGGTGCACACCTTGTAGAGTTTTCCCTCACAGAGTATTCAGTAACTCTGTCTCCTTACTAACTCAACACAGAGTTCCTTTTGTACAAACTTGCACTGGATCAATGCCCACCTGGCAGAGCTCTACAAAGTTCTCAGTAACTTTGGTTCTTTCTGAACTCGATAAAGAGTTCTTCCTGTGCACTCCTTGCACTCGCTCGATGCCCACCTGGCAGAGATTCTACAGAACCTCCAGTAGTTATTTCTTTCTCTGTGCCTTCTCTGCACAATCTTTCCTCCAAGGTGTTCAGTAACCTTGAGGCTTCTCCCTTGAATTTTTGATCACTCTGGTATGCCCTCCTGGCATGTTCTTCTCTAACTCCACAGAGTTCAGATGCACACTCCTTGCGCTGGGTACAAAACTTCCAACGTTTTGTTGTGCACTCCTTACATAGCTTAAAGAACCCAGACTGAAATAAAAAAACTCACAATCAGATAGTAAAATCTATCTATCACCTATATCTACAGCATACAAATGCCATTCAAATGCATAAACACACACAAACAATCCATCGGGAGGAGAAACTGCTTTTCTATTAATCTGTATGTCTATACAATGATTTACAAAAAATGGACTGCTACAGAGTCTCAGTCCTTTCAATCTCTCTCTAAGAGCTTCCAAGACCTCTCTCCCTAAGATCTCTCCTATTCTCCCTCCACTTAATTACAAAAGAGGGCTCTCTCGAGCTTATCCTCATCCATCGCCTTAGTGCCATCACTATCTTAGAGTGGCACCTACTCTTATGACTACATTACACAAATGGAGGCCTAGACCTGACTACGTCTTGGGATTTGCTACAGAAAACCATTTAAGGCAACCTCAACCACTACCTGTTCAAAGGCATGGTCATCTCTTACAGCTTTACAACCTGAATGATCCATATCAGATCATACTTCAAAATTCAAAAATGGGAGGGTCGGCGCCTCTCCCTTTCTCCATTAATGTGCGTTGAATGTGTTGGTTTGATGGCACGTTGATGACGTGGAACGATGCTCCTGCATGCAACATGAAAGAGGAAATGGATTCCTTAGTAAATAACCAGACTTGAGACTTGGTTTAGTTGCCTACAGGAAAAAGAGCATTGCATAATAAATGGGTTTACAAGTTGAAGGAAGAAGATGGAGGAAAAAAATGGTACAAGGCTAGGCTTGTTGTAAAGGGGTTTGCACAAAAGAAAGGTATAGATTTTGATGAAATATTTTATCCTGTTGTTAAAATGACTTCAATTAGGACTATTTTAAGTCTCGTGGCAGTAGAATATTTGCATCTTGAACAGTTAGATGTAAAAACAGTTTTTCTCCATGGGGATTTGGAGGAAGAGATTTACATGAAGCAGCCACAGGGGTATGAGGTCAAAGGGAAGGAGAATTTGGTATGCGGGTTGAAGAAGAGATTGTATGGCCTAAACAATCTCCAAGGCAATGGTATTTGAAGTTTGACAGGTTTATGACAGAACAAGGTTATAGTAGATGTCATTATGATTACTGTGTTTATTTTAAAAAGCTAGAAAATGGAATCTATATTATCTTTCTATTGTATGTAGATGACATGCTTGTTGCAAGGTCTAATATGTAGGATATAAATGTGCTCAAGAAGAAATTAGATAATTTATTTGCAATGAAGCATTTGGGTGCCATAAATAAAATCCTTGGTATGAGAATAACAAGAGACGGGAAAAATCACAAATTGACATTGTCTCGGGGTGAGTACATAGAGAAGGTGTTGGAGAGGTTTAGAATGTAGAATGAAAAACCAGTTAGTACACCTTTGTCCAACCATTTCAAATTAACTAAGGAAATGTGTCCCAAGACACAGGAGGAGATAGAATACATGTCTAGGTTCCCTTATTCATTGTCAATTGGAAGTTTGATGTATGTGATGGTTTGCACAAGACCATATATTGCACATGCAGTGGGATTTGTGAGAAGGTACATGAACAATCTAGGTAAATAAAATTGGGAGGCAGTAAAGTGGATTCTCAGGTATTAGAGAGGTATTGCTACGCATGCATTATGTTTTGGAGGTTCACACACTGTTCTACAGGGATATGTTGATTTAGATATGGCAGGTGATAAAGATAGTAGGAGGAGCACCACATGGTATGTTTTTACTATAGGTGGAACAACTATAAGTTGGATTTTGAAACTACAAAAGGTTGTTTCACTTTCAACAACAAAAACAGAGTATGTTGTTGCTATAGAGGCTAGTAAAGAAATTATTTGGTTATAGAGGTTTATGCAGGAATTGGGAAAGAAGAAGGAGAATATCAGGTTGTATTGTGACAGTGAGAGTTCCATTCATCTTGCAAAGAACTCATATTTCCATTTGAAGACTAAGCATATACATTTCATGTACCATTTCATATGATCCATATTGGAAGATGGACATTTAAAGTTGGAAAAGATACACACTAGCCAGAATCCTGCATACATGTTAACTAATGGAGTAACCAAGGAGAAACCGAGTTCCTACTCAGTTTTAGTTGGTATTCAGGCATGAAGATGAAGATGAGAATTTTTTTAGGTCTAAGAAGCATCATAGTCCAATAGATACAACAACGGTGGAGTTGTTGAGATGAGTCTCCAAGTGGGAAATTGTTGGTTGTGGAGCCTAATTATCTTCCTGATTTAGAGGTATTTTTTTTTAGCCGTGTTTATACCTCATGAAGACTTTAAACCCCAGAAGAATGTACACTCCTCCATGTGGGGGAGTGCAGGGGGGTTCGGGGGAAAATCCCCTGAAGGAACAATTTCCTTGTAAATGTATATTGTAATTTCATATTAAATTTGGATCGTTCATTATAAGGTCACAGATATGACGGTAAAAGTTATGTTAGGTTTTTTTACCTAGAAGGAAACCCTCTTTTATGAGGAAAATTTATTGCGGCTATGCATCATTGTGAATATTGTATTCTGAGTGAGGAGACTGTGAGAGAAAGAAGAGGAAGTTACAATGGGTGTGTTGTAGGTTGTATCCCTTAATTTGCTAGATAATAATAAAACAAGGACCTGACAATTTCTCTGGTGGACGTAGCCCACACTGGGTGAACCACATATATATGTGTTTGTATTGTATTGTCTATCTTTTGTGTTTTATTTCTTCATTTAATTTACTTTATTTCTCCACGATCCTGTTTTTCTAACATAAATTTATGGGATAGAGATATTGCTTTGATTGGTAAAAGAACCACAAATTTGTTAAACCGGACCAAATTTTTAACATGATATTTAAAAATATAAGGAAGGGAACTCAATATCATAATGGATCATACCAGTTGCATATAATTTGGTTTCACCATATAGAGAGGAAGTGTTTTCACCATATGAAAACATGAATTTTATTTTCTGGTCATTTGCTTTTAGTTTACGTTTTTACTTTACTTTTAAGTTTTAATCACTTTTTTAGCTCAAATTCGACGAGGTAGAAAAATATAATCCTAAGCCAACCAATTATGGAGGTGTATTTATGGATTCTAGAGGAAGAATTCTCAGTGTCTATCCTGGTAATCTTAGTATCAACTCAAATAATGCAACACAATTATGGGTTGTCCTCATTGTTTTGCGAATATCCAAAAATTTCAACTACTCCAAGGTCATCATCAAAGGGGACTCCCAACTCGTCATCAATATGCTCACCCATGTGTAAAATTTCTCTCCTCCATGGAAGGTATCCAAGCACTGGTGTTTGGAGGAAAATTTGGTAAAATTACAATCTGTTATTTAAGGAGATTATTCTCTCATCCGGTCTCATGTAGGAAGAGAGGATAAAAAAGTTGCATTCCACTTAGCCAATGAATGATTTCCCTCCTTAAATGATATAATTGACTCGTATTGGTACTCTCTATCAATCACCCCTCTCAAGCATGAATGTCAAAGGTTATTCTAGAATGACTACCACTCCCTGAATGTGGTGTCTAACATGAGACCAGGGGCGTCGACATGTGGGGAAAGACTTTAGGTCACATTACCATCCTTATGCCACGTCTATCACTTCACCTCAGTTCTTAATGAGTAAAAAGAGGTCTCAATTGATCTCTTTCCCATGTGAGAAGCGATTTGTCCCTTTATTTTATCATGCATTCCATTAGATTTTTGAAATATATCTAGGGTTCAAACAATTTTTTCGACATTATTATTATTATAAGATTTCAAAATTTTAGGTTGGTTTCCCTCTGGCCATGCCAACAAGGCTTCTAGTTAGATGTCTCTACTATGGACAATTTGGTCTTCTTAGGATCATTGATCACATGTATATGATATTCATAATAATAATAATAATATATTTTTAAGGTCACGGCCAAGTCAACACACCAAATTGGTGTATGAGACCCCCTTGTTTGTGGGACAAGGGACCCCCCTTCGCCCAGTGATTTGACTGGTAAAGTCTACGAAGGTATACATACCCTACCCCCTCTGGATTTGAACCTGTGACCTATTAAGAGGAAACACATGTTCTTAACCATTAGGCCCATAATATAATAGAAAGAAAAAATATTATCGACAAAAAAACAGTAAACTTCTACAATTAAGGTTTTATGGTGAGTTTTTTTTTTCAATTAATAATAATTAATAAATAAAATTTTATGAACAATATTTTTATTAATTAAATTTTTAATTTTTTTAATAAAATAAATTAATCCCTGGATGGGGTGAATGGGAGGCGATAAGGGGATAGTATCGTCCCTTCGCAAAATGGGACGGAGAGGATTGATCGCGACACAAAACCTCACCACCTAGCTTATTGAGTTCATTTGATATATGAGAATTAAGGGATGTATGTGTGGAACATTATTATTTCAGTTGGAAGGTACTAACAATCTAGTTAATCTACAATACAACTCTACGATGACATTAGTCAGCATTCACTCAGATTACTTGGGTATGATGGGAACTCTCCACACAACGTGACATCACTGTGGCGTATGGTGCTCTCGATATCCAAGCATTATGGTTTCAGGTTGGGGTGGCGTATGGATGTTGAGTAATAGTTTATATATGGTGGATGTGGAGAAATTTGAGAGCGAGAAGTTGATTTTTTGCATGACCATTCATCATCTGTGAGTTTTCTTATACCATTCGCTCGATCCCAGATTCATTGTCCAAACATTCATAATGTCGTCAGTGCGAGGATATTCGAGGGGTTATCGATGGGGGTGTAGAGGCCATCCCGACCCCTTGTCATCGAGAAACATAAGCCTGAAACCCTCTAGTCCACGAGTGATTAACGCGACACAGGAAGTTGTGAATGAGTTTCATGACCAAGTCCCTCCTTGAATTTAGGGAGAATGCGCTATGGTGGAAAATGAAATTCGCCAGGAGCACACTATGATTCATGACTGGGAGATATATGCTAAGATTAACAATTGGGTCCATGATATGGGGAACTCAAGGGAAAGAGAGACAAAGTATTTAAAAGTTGTAGAGTTATACTGGCATATAAAAACCTTCATGGGAAAATGTTGTTGGATAGTGAAGAGGAGAAGGGGAGAATTCAAGAGTAGCTAGTAGAGGTTCGACAACAGCTTTAGGAGATTCGTGATCATATGGAGGCTCAAGATAGCAAAGAGGAGGCTCAGTTGAACAACTCTCCAAATCCTTAGCATCAAGAACTGCATGAGAGTGCAGGTGAGCTCTCTCCTCACTAATTTTTTAGAATGGGGAAAATTTTTAACTCCTTAGAAAGTACATACTCTTCTTAGTGGGATTACTATATAAGGCTAGTTAGAATGTCAACTTTTTTCTTATAAAACCATGTTATTTTGATTTCTTTAATGAATTTGACCCAAACTATTTGGACAAAAGACTTGTTTCAATGTTGTTGATCTAGTTTCCCTGGTAGCAAACCAATAACCAATCATACTCGGTAAGAAATTCCTTATTTTGATAAATAGAATTTCTAATTTAATTTGCTAACCAAACCTTTTTTTATCCAATTATAATAAACTAATTCAAATACAAATACAAATTGTGACATGAAATACCCTACAATTATACTCTTTATTGAGAAAATAACTATGGTGATTCCTTTCTTATTTACTAGATGATGCCAAAAAAATCCTTCAAGCTAGCTTTTAACTTCGCATGTACATGAGCCTCTTGTATTGTGATTCCTTTCTTTTTTACTAGAAGATGCAAAAAAAATCCTTCAAGTGAGCTTTTAACTTTGCATATACAGGAGCCTCTCGTAGTGGAAATTTGAAAATACTAAGTCAAGTAAACAAAGTAAGTGAAGTAAATAAAGTGTTAGATGGGGCAGCTAGAATTTAAGTCGGAATGGCGATACTCTCAAAGTAATGAGTTCTTTATTATTTTAAGAATATTGATTATAACTTAGATGTTAATAGGTAATGAGGACAATCATTATAGATTATTATTCATGAATTATTATTCATGAATGTATTGTGATTCATCAATGTTATTTAAGAAAAACTAATCCGTCTAAAATAGCGAGTTATTGGTCTATAAGGGGGTAGACGTTTACTCTTGCTAGATGTCTCTGAGACTTTCAAGCCTTTAAACTATTTACTTAAGTATCGAGAAGACAAGCTCTTAGCCAATCATGTCTTTGGGTCTTGGGCCATTACCCTGTATCCTTATGTTTAAAATCTCTTAACCAATCAAAAACAATTTTAGGTCTTACTCCATGTCTTAAAATATTTTTTCAACCTAGATATTATTTGAAAGAAAGCCGTTATCCCTTGTGGTCATCACTTAAATAGTATTCACAAGAAAGTCAATATCCCTTTTGGTCATCACTTAAACAATACTTCCAAGAAAGCCAATATCCCTTGTGGCCATGATTGAAGCTACATCTCCCATAAAGTCATGTGTTTTCTAGTAACATATAACCTCAATCTCATACATAGAACTAGACACTACCCTTACTTACTAAAAATACCAAAAATCACATACAATTGTAAAACATAATTTAGTTTATATATATATATATATATATATATATATATATATATATATATATATATATATATATAT
>ML805922.1:187554-220916 GCA_009831015.1 Picea engelmannii | reverse complement strand
ATTTAGAGTTTGATATATATAGTAAACAAGTCGATAAACTCTGGAAGCATAAGTCAATGGTTGATGTTGTTCCAAGAATATGACTTCAAAATTTGTGTCAAATTAGGGAAATCCAATGTTAAACCTAATTATCTGTCATGGAGTTGAAATAGGGAACTTGAAGGAGAGGAGGAAGGAGACTTTCCTAATGCTAACATGTTCAAGGTTCCACTTGCATCAGGCTATCTACAGGATGTCCATTATTATTTGTGGCACAAAAAGGCACTAGACAAGATGAGTATGACAAATAGATGAATTCTAGTTCAAAAGACACTCTAATTAAAAAATTTAGTAGGTAATTTATATGGAGTCCAAATTAACGGTATACAAATAAAATGTGCGCAACCACTGGAAATAAATAATTTGATTAGCAAGGCATATTTTGGCATAGTAGGGGGGCATTCCTCTCTTACTAAGACAACCCAAAAAATCCTATGTTCAAGACTATGGTGGCCTAAAATATTTAAGGATTATTTCAAATGGTTAATAAATGTGTCTAGTGCCAAATATCTATTTTTTGTTTGCCGAGAAGACCCACAAACTCTTTTTGAAGCGTCATTATTATAGAAAACTTGTCGCAACATCCGTCAAATGCAACATATTTATAGATTTTGTAACGTCGCAATTTCGACGTAAAAAAGCCCTAAGTGACCATTGGTATTTTGACTTGGTGAACATACTAAGGTGACCATTGGAGGGGAAAACCTAGTTTCCAAAATGTCGCAATTGTGACATATAACTTCACAAACGTGGCAAGAGAGACGTTCCAGTGGAAAACGTGGCAAGAGAGATGTTAACGTGGCAAGAGAGACGTTAACATGGCAAGAGAGACATCAACGTGGAAAGACCGACGTTATCGGACAACATAATTTTTTTTTTTATAAATTTCCTCTATTTTGCGACAATATGGACAATTTTGTCCATAACGCCACAAATAAAATGTCGGAATTTTTATAATATCTACTAGTGGGTAAATGAATGATCTAAATCAGTGTGCTAGGTTCTCAGTGCTAAGTGTTCAGGGTGTATAATCACTTGTTGTTACTCCACTTATCTGTCTTTGATTATTCTTTGCGATGTTAATAAGGTTAATAAACTAATGCATGTTCACTTCCTAAGAGTTAACAGAATATCTGTGAAGTTATCTTATCACAATATGTGTCCCATCCTAGTTACAAAAACTTGTGTCCTATAACCCCCCTGCTTCTACCTCAGGTGAGACTTTGCCTGCTTTGCAGGTGTTGCCAAAAGGGTCGATAGTCAGGGTTTTGTTGGTGCGCTACTAGGCGTTGAACCCTGGGTCTGCCCTTGTGCCAACAAATGGTTCCATTGTTGGGAACTCAAACTGTGATTGTTGGGAACTGAAGTAAAGAAAAAGAAAATATATGTGCATGGGTCTACTACTGAAGTGTGCAATACTCTACTTGACTTATGAAGATTGGTGCCAAGAAAGTAAGTTGTTCTGAAGAAAAGTGGTAAGATTATAAAAGAGGTAAGATTTGTTCTTTGGTAAGAGAAAGATAAGTAAAAAAAAATTTTTTTGAAAGAATGAATTTAAGTATATTTAATATATTTTGTCCTAGTCTGAAGGCTAGGGTGCAGTTGAAAGAAAGAATTGATTTTAGTAAATTTAATGGAAATGAAGAAAGATATGTTATTACTATGAATAGAAAGAGTTTTTGGACTGATAAGTGGATGCAGGAACCTAGAAATAATTTTTGCAGATTGCAAGTCCAACACTATGATCCTAGGAGAAGTGCATAGTACAAAAAACATTGGGGAACATTTAAGAGAAAAAGAGGATTGAATTTGTGTTATAATTGTAGAATGCCAGGACATCTTGCTAAGGAATTCCCTGGAGTAGGCCTTATTTGTCTTTTTTGTAAGATTGTTGGTCATGAGGTTGAGGATTGTCCAAGGATTATTGCTAAAATTGAGGGGAGGGAGGTAGGCCCTATTTGTATTTATTGTAAAGTTGTTGGTCCTGAGGTTGAGGAATGTCCAAGGATTATTGATAAAGTTGAAGGGAGGGACATAAGACAAGAAAATTATGAAAAGAGTCAAGAAACTAAGGGTATGTTAGAAAGTCATAAAGAGAAAAGGTTAGAAGAAGTTTAGACTATGTTATTACAATTGAAAGAAACAATGGATGTTCATAAAGATGTCAGTTTACCAAAAAGCTTGAAAGAAAAATAACGCATAAGTGCAAGAATAAAAGACTTTGACATAGATTGTATAGTCTTGTATGAAGAAACTGAATTGAATATTATGACAGAAGAAACTTGGGAATCTTTTGGAAAGCCTACTATAGTACCTTATTTAGGAAGGATAGGCTTTTTTAAGGGAAAGATGATAACTTTATGTGGAAGAGAAACTATTGTACCTATTATTGTTCATAGAACATCGACTGAAGAAGAATTTGAAGTCATTAGGTTTTTTGAGGACAATGCTCGTTTTCCACTATTATTAGGTAATATTTGGATTGAAAAGGATCAGATCAGAAAGAAAATAGAGGAAGAAGTTACATAAAATAAAAATAAATAATTAAAGGATTTCATGGCTAGGAGAATAGACCTACTAAGAAAAGAACGAGATGATAAGTTGAAGCAACAGAGAAAAGTAACCACGCAGGAGGGACAAAAGAAAAAGAATTAGCTATCAAGGTTGAAAGAATGCAAGAAGGCTTGAAGGACCTATCTACCCAAGAGAGAAGTATGTCCATTCAGAAAGTGCCAAGAAAAGGGATATTAACTTTAGAACCTTTGAGAGTACCTCAACAGTGTGAAGCCACTATGCTAGGGGAAGATAAGAGTAAAAATGGAAAGAGGATTCCATGAACAATTAAAGAGACTCAAATAACAGGAAAGAAGGAAAGGAACCTCAATAAAAAGAAGCGTAAGTTGGAAAAGCTACAAGAAGTTAAGGAAATCAAATGGAACAATTTGCAGACTGGAACCTCGCAGGAGGTAGCTTCACAGGGTTTGAACCTCGCTAGAACAACAGATCCATACAGATTTGGACTTCACCCTAGCGAAGTCATATAACCGTTGGAGGCACCCTGACCATTAGAATGATGCTCCATAATGGTTAGGAAATGCATTTATGGGTTTATGGACCAGTTTTGGATGTTGAGACCATTCCATAATGACTAAATTTAGATTAATGGAAGCATTTAACTCTAGTTCCTATCCATTGGAAGATCTGTCACAACTGCCCCACTTATTTAACTCATCGATCATTGTGCTGGGACCATTTTTTTCTACCTGTGGCTGATTGAGATAAGTTGAGAATTGTCCAAGTGTCGATATGTGTTTCCTATCGTTATCTAAAAGTATACCCCACCTGTCTATTTGTCTACCCATTGTCTGTTAAAAGATAGAATGTTGGGAGAACCCAATGACTTGGAGAAGTTTATTGAGAAAGTTCTTAGGAAAATCATGAAAGAAAGATCTGTCTCTGAAGGTATTCAAGCATCATCGACTAGGGGACTTCATGATTCCCCTTCGATCAGATGTCATTCCACCTTCATTAACCTCTTAATTGAATAGAGAAGTAAGGACCATGGTGATCTGGCTAACACGAGGAAGATCCCATCGATCCTGACTGGATATATTTCTCCTCTGGATGACGTTTTTAACCATGACAATATCCCTTGTGATTTCAAGTACTATGTGTTCACTGCATAGATTCCGATAGGAATTTTCATAGTAGGAATTTAGTTAGGGAAAATCCTGCAGTTGAAGCACAACGAATTCAACTTAGGAGACCGGAAGAGCTACACCACGCTATCTCCTCACTGTTTTTTAAGGAAGACAACCGGAAAGAAACCTCACCTTATCTCACAACCATGGATTAAGGGGTTGGCACAGTCAACCATATTGAATGTAATGAACATTCCCCAGTTTGGCCACCACCAGGAGGTTAACGCTTGCATTAAACACCTTCTATCATGCTATCATGGTAGATATCTATGGCTCGATAGAAGAATTACTGTGAATCCACCATTGATCCATCGGATCATAGGTTTAATATTGATGGTTCCTAACCCACAATAGTTCTATCTAGGGAAAAACTCAGACCACTCTTTAGCACAGTGCATCAAAGAAGCCTATGGAGAGGTAGAAAAGGGGAAACACAGTTAGAAGGTAGCCTCCATACAGGATGTCGCAGTGCACCTTTCTTGTCAACTCTTAGCTAGCAAGCTAGTGAGGAAGAACCACCCCACACAGGTCACCGAGTTCAAGGTGGACCTTCCAGTAAAGTCTGTGGAGGGCATGCAGATGAACTGGGAAAACTACCTCATCAACGAGCTAGAAAATGATTGTTGTGAAGCCTAGGAATTGGGATGTGAGTTTCATTACAGTTGGTTGATCATCCTGATTACATTTGTTGCTTGGAAGATGCCTGAAGGAGCTGCTTTCCCAGAGATTGAACCTACGTAACCCCTGGCCACTCAGTTTTCCACCCTATGGTATACCAATGACATGATGAAGAAGTGGCAGTCTAATGTTGTATTTCATAGGTATTATTAGCAGTTGAATGTCGCCATTCAATCATTCCTGCATATAACACCACATACCCTGCATCAGTACCGGCCCATAACAAAGTTTCTCGTTGATCCCCACTTCATTTTCATCATCACACAAAGATATGGGCACCAGGAAAGTTTGCAGTCATACTATAAGATTCCAGATGAAGATATGGAACATATTATAAAGGAATGGCCAGGAAAATTTCTTGCACCTGTCGTCGATGTAGAGTTATCTAACACTAACACTATAGGAAGCCTAATAGTTACACGAGTTGAACATATCGAACATTCCAGTGGGACGAAGAAGTAGAAAAAGTAGGTTGAAGTATAGGACATAGAGAGTGATGAAGAGGACAAAGAGAAACCTATGGAGATAACGGGTCTAGCTCACTGGGAGGAGGAGAAGAAGAAGCAGAAGGACAGGGAGGAGGAGACAAAGGAGAAGAAGAGAAAGGAGAAGGTGAAGCTACACCACCCGAATATCCCCCTATTGGGACAGTGACACCACAAAAGAGGAAAGTTACTTCGAATAAACCTTCTGCAAGGAAGAAAATGTGCACCAATAAGCCACAGTTGGAAACCACTCTCACTGACGATGAAATTAGTCTGGTCCGCAGAGATATGGAGGACACCTCTGAAGACATGCTCCAGAGATATGAAAAGAAATAGGCAGAGTTGTATGAAAATATTGAGAGGGAGTTGAAGGAAGTGTAGTAGGCTATTAGCTTGGTCCGTGCAGTGCCTACTGCATCGTCTGCGCCTTCCTCATCACATAACGTATACTTGGAGAATGAACCAACTCTACAGGGTCAACTAGGAATTTGGATCACCCTCCCCTAGTATAGCATCAAGTTTTTGACCCCCACAAAATTACATGCTAGCCTTAACTTGGGTGTTTAGGTGAACCTTAAAGGAGTACCTCCAGAACACGTCAAAGTATTGGAGGCAGGTTTGAAAGCATACAGAAGGGAACATATAGAAATGACTGATGAAAGAATAGCCAATCTAGGAAGGCTTGCTGATGAAACAAAATCCTAGTTCCAAAGATCTCAGGAAGAGAAGGAGAAGGCTACAAAATCCTTGAAAAAGGATAAAGATGAAGTCCTAGTATAGTTAGGAGAGAAACGTGGGACAATGTAGATTCCTATGAAAGAGAGAAAGAAGAGCTTCAGGAGGAAAAGAGAGCTGGTGAAGCCCAACTACAGAAGGAAAAAGAGCAGTTGCTTACAAAGCAGGCCGTGGTAAAAGAAGCAGTAAGTAAAGTCTGTCACTTTATGCCAGGCTTGGCATAGGAGGAGAAAGATCTTATCAAATCTCAAGTAGCGAAGCTCACAGAGACCCTCCAACAGTTTCAGGATATGATAACTGAAATGGAGGCCCGAACAGTGCCGAGCACTCTGTAGAAGGTGCCCAAACAGAGGGAGGAGTCTGCCAAAAACACAGTAGCAAGTATAAAATCCCTCTCCTCGGCATGTAAATAGTTGAGTGACAGAAGTGCCCATACATATGAACATCTTGTCAAGGATCCGGAGTTAAAGAAGCTATAGGGTTAGTTACATGAGACACAATAGCAATCATTTTCATTGCAGGCACAAATGAAGCTGCTCACAACAGTAGAGAGGATGAAGAGATCCCAGGAGTAATGCATAGTACAAAATCAGATCAATTCGCTCTAGGGTAAGGTGATGGAAGTAATGTAGAAACTACAACTTGTGCAGGACGAAGCTTGCAAGGTGTTCAAGGAGATCGATGGACAGGGTTCATAGATAGATCAAGTAGTTGCAGTTGTAGAACAATGCCTAGAAGGGCCTGTTACAGAGCAGACAATCCAGGAGATAACTGAGCAGGAGGCTTATGCGAGGAAGAAATTCGAAGCATCTCAAGTTAAGCTCGATGCTTTTGAAGCAGCATTGTCCAGACATGAGTGACTCAGGATGAGTCATAGGTGAGTGTTGGAGGCCTGTTGGCTCTCGACCAATTTTTGGGGAAACTTTGGTTAGTTTTGGACCAGTTTTGGACCTCGACACATTGTTCGAAGTAGGAGCACCCAGGCGAAGATAAGATCATGGATCTAACCTTTTTGAGGATTATGTGGACCCAGTAAGGGGACCTCTAGGGTTTTGTAATAGGTTTACAGGATTTCAGCCCATGGGTTTTCCCCATGTTTACACCTTATTGTAAGGGTTTGTAAAGTACAAATAAGAGGAAGGTATTGTATAAGTGGAAGCTAAGTAGTTTTGTATGAAACAATAGTGCTTTGTGCGAAGGAATGCATGTGCTTGAGGCTTTGTGCTTGACTGTGATTTTGTAACAGGTGCTAAGTGTTGTGATAAGAGATTGTGGCTCTATGCATGTGACCTAGTTTCGGAAGGTAAAGAAGGAGGATCTAATGCCTAGTGCGTCAATCTCCTATTTTGTGCGAATTTTGACTTTGTGGCTTAGTGCACTGGAGTGACTGGATGTAATATTTTGGTGAATAATAAAGAGGTGAAGCAGTTTGTGTATGTATCCCCACCCTGGGGTGAACCACGCATATCTAGTGTCTCATGGTTTGCTTTATGAAATGTTATTTTTGTTATGCATTTGTTTAGTGCTTTGATTATGATGTGTAATGAATGAATGTTTTATTGCTTAAGTACTTTACTTAGGTAAAAGGGTATATGAATTATCTAACTCACAGTGCTATGTGCTCAGTGCTAAGTGTTCAGGGTGTATAATAACTTGTTGTTACTATGCTTATATGTCTTTGATTATGATATACGATGCTAATGAGGTTAATAAACTAATGCATGTTCACTTCCTAAGTGTTAACAAAATATTTTGTGAAGTGCTCTTATCACAGATCTGTGTCCCAGCCTATTTACAGACACCTACATCCTGTAACTCCCCCTATTTCTACCTTGGGTAATACTTCTCCTACTTCACAGGTGTTGTCAAAAGGGATGGTATTCAGGTTTTTGTTGGTGATTTGTTAAGCGTTGAACCATGGGTCTGCCCCTGTGCCAACACCAATCAACCCATTTGCAGTGTGAGACATTCTAGGTTTGTCCTAGCCAAATGGTACATGTCTGAGTGCATCAGGTAATACTGTGTATAAGTAACCCGATTGAGCATAAATAAGGTCAAAGTGTTGAGCCTTGTTGATGGCTTCCTCTTCAAATTGGAGGAAGGTGGATGCTACATCTTTGGCAAGTATAGAGACGAGTGATTTTATAAACCAATCAAGACGTTGTTCTTTGGTGGTTTCTTCTTTACATAAACTACGTCGCCGACGCCATTCATGGATGTGGTCGGAAGTATGCATAGTCAAGATTTGTTTTCAATCGAAGAGCAGTTCTAAGCCAGTGTCCTGACAAATTGGTACTTGGAAAAAGGACAAAAAGGATTTGGCCAAAGATTCAAAAGTCACGTGGGACCCTGATTTTTGGTCCACATAACATTTATCTGATGGACCAGTGAATGTTCTTTGAAATAACCTTAAGAGGATGGAGTCATCCATGATGTTGTTTGAAGAGAACCATAAGTGGAAGTTCGTAACATGGTTGGTGAGATCTTCCCCCACATTTCCTTCAAATTTTGGAATATCTGATGGTAGCTTGGTAGGCATATTGGGCCATGTAGGTTCATGTAAAATAGGATCATTCATGAGTTTACTCAAATCAGGAATGTTGAGAGATGCCAGGTATGGCATGGGAGGATTTGGTGGAGGATTAGTTCCAACCATGGTGTGAGAAGGTAGTGGACCTCAATCTTGAGAGGGATTTGGTGGGGTTGTACTTCTCCCTTGAGAAAAAAATTTCCCCCCGCCTCCTTATGAAGGAGAGCTAGTGGATGGATGTACTTGGGAGTTGGACTCAAGCAAAGTGGAACCAAGTAAAGTTGATCCAAAAATAGTGGCACTCACAGGGGTGTGAGATAGTTGAGCGGGTGAGTCGGCAAGACTAGGAATTCCTCCAAGAATAGGAGGGAGATTTTGCAAGATTCTAGAACGAGGAGGATTCGGTGGGTCCCCTATGATGTTCGAATAGCAAAGTGGATGTGCGCAAATTGTGATGAGAGAAATAAATGAACAAGAGATTTGTATAATTTGGACCTTCACAAGATAATATAACTCACAATTGCATGTAATCAAATGAGCATCATACATAAATCAACTGTAAATAAGAATACATGTGGGTAGGTGGATTTTGTCTATGTGGGGAAACAAATAAAAAAAATACTTGTGTCCTAAAAGATGTATCGTCCTTCCTCTCAAAATAGCTCTACACCTTCCAAGAGCATTCAATAGTGGGGTCTGAAGCCATCGAAAGAGGAGCTAGTGAAGGATGAAATAATTAGTTATAATGAGGGGTAGAGGGTGCATATCCCGAAAGAGATGGCGATATTTCCCAATATCCACACAAAATTTGATTAAGGTGCAATTGAAACCCACAATTTCCAGCTGGGTATATGTCCTAATTTTGGTCACTAGGTACCTTGATCAAAGTGCGAAATTTAGATTTTTGGCCTCAGAAATGGGTCACGGGATGGATCCTTTCCAAGAGTTGGGTGACTCAAGGGGGAACGCACAGAACAACCAGATCTCAGACTTCAACCCTTCATGGGTATCTCCTTGCCTTATGTTGTAGGAACACTTGAATTCAAGGATTTTAAAGTTCCCTATTTGTCAAATTCTAATGTTTGAAAATGTCAGAACTAGATAATGGGGGGTTATTTGGATGCCTACCCCTGAGATCCTATGTAGACTAAAAAAAATTCTTTTGGCACTTCCTGTGGAGGAAAACTTAGTCAGTTTTAAAAAAAAATTTAGATGTGTTGGGCTGCGAGATTGGGGGTGTGAACCAATCTCGTTTGAATTAAGTGGGCGTGGATAATTTCTTCAAGAGATAATGGGATGTTTCAGATTTCCTTTGGAGAAAACCCACTTCAACCTCCATAATTAAAGGTGGAAATTATCTGAGTGAGGAGTGACTTTGTGTGTGAGAAAGTGAAAGAGTGTGCCAAATTTTAATAGTTTAGGTGTGAATTTGAAACATGTGGACTTGCCGTGGTCCTTACAAATATTTTCTACCTATCTTACTAAGTGTCATTGGTACAACCTTGCAGAATTTTAAAATCCATAAAGAACTAGCATGTGGACATATGGGACTTTACCAATCCTTTAAACTCCCTAATGTTGTTTACACTAAGAAATCTTGAAAAACTATCCTAGATTACAAGCATGTGGACATGTATGGGCCTATTACTTTGATCTTTAAACTCCCTAGTGATGTAAACTAAGAAATAAATTTCAAGAAACTATCCTAATTTTGCAACATGTGGGCATGCATGGGCCCTTACAACTTTAAGATGATTTCAAAAAGAAACTAACAGGAGCCCTATGGAGGCTTTGTCCTCTCCTAAATAATTTGTTAAGGGAGATGAAATGTCCCCTTAAACACATTTTTGATTCTCAAGATTGCTCTATGGTGCGAGTGAAGAGCATATTCAATGATCAAAGTTGATTTTTGGTCCCAACACAAGTGTTTTTATATGTGATAGAAATAATCTCAACTTAAATTTTACAAACCAAACAAGCCATCCATGTGGAAACCAAAGTAAAAGAGAACATATGGTTCTTTTTACCCCCTAAGTGCCTATGTTTAGCTAACATTTCATATGGTAAAGGAGTCTAAGTGGATTTCATTTACAAATTGCATGAAAGAAATAATTTGAAGGCTAGGGGACTTCAAATAATCATAGAAACCCTTCCAATTTTGAAACTCTGGAAGTCTGTGCTGGTTATGGTTCTGACAGAGGCACAGTGGGAGAAAAGTGCGAAAAATGCACAAAGAAAATAATCTTTTTGGGCACACAGTGCGCAAAATGCATAGATAACATAATCCTTTTGGGTTCACAGTGCGCTAAGTGCACGTCTGTTGGCTTGAATACCCGTGCACTTTCTGATACGTGTCAGGGAAAGTTTTTTGAGTGAAATTCTCCTCCTCCAGCTCAGAATTTGGCTCTTGATAGGTAAGGCTAGGTTGGTTTTGGTACTTGCAATACAAATGGATTAAAAAGAAGTGCTCTCTAATCCCAAATAAGGTGGAATTTGATACCTTTCCCCAGTATGGTCACCAATTTGTTGTGCCTGTTTCCTCATTTGGGTGAGAAAAATAGTGGCACTTGCATGCCTAGTTGGTCCTACTAGACAAGACAGAAGTTAGTGAGTGGATTAAACAAAACAAACACATGAAATAAACAAGAAAACTAACTGAAACAACTAAGGAAATAAAAACTAGAATGCATAAGAAACTTTTAGGACCATAAACAATCAACCAATGACCAAGATTATGCCACCAATGGATAACCATATTAGTTGGGAAAACACCATAGAGAAAAATGAGGACTTATGAGTCCCCTCTTCCTCCTTGGGAGGGCTCTTGAGTTCCTTAATGGATATGTCTTCTTACAATGGAATAAAAAATGGCAAACAATGAAGAAAATCAATGCCTATTCCCTCAAGAGGTGAGTGGAATGGCCTATTGCAATGATAATTGAATAATCCTAAGAGAAAACATGATTCTCAAGGGACAATTGAGGCAGCATAACAATGCTATGAAGATATTGGTTTCTTAGTGCACCCATGGCCTCCATTTATAGTATTTCTTTAAGGAAAAATTCAACTGGTTCTTAGTGTGAACAAGGGGCCCTTTAGGGCACCCTTTGGTCCTTGACCAACCCCCCATTTGGATTTTTCTCAAATATGAAGTTCAAATCAAGTTGGGAGTTGGTCCATAAGTGGTTGGGGGGGCGACAAGAACCATAAATGTATCATTTACATGAGTGCATGGATTTTCTCGTACACAGTCATGCATATGGTTCATTGTGCACTCTAAGGGATTCTTTGTCCCACACACTGTGTGCGCGATTCCTTTAGTGAGTTTGCACGTGTCAATTTTTTACTAATTGTATAGTTTTTTTCTTCTGAAACACATTTTGGTGCTACATGTGAACTAATAGTTGTTGCCATTGTTGTATTTCTATAACCATTTGTGTGCAATGTTGCAGATGAAATTTCAGTGATAACACAATTAAAAAATACATCTCCATCCTTAATATGAAACAACAGAATGAGGCATACCATGAAGCTTGAAGAAATGATCCATAAACAATCGAGAAACATTGGATGTGGTAAATTGGTGTTGAAGAGCACAAAAATGAGCATACCTAGAAAGACTATCAACGATCACTATGATGACTGACTTACTGCCTGATTTAGGTAATCCCACAATAAAATCCATAGAGATGTCCCTCCAAAAAAGCATGTGGAATCAGAAGTCGTTATAGTGTTCCAAGAGCTTTGATTTTTTTCCATTATTGTGTTGACGAACATCGAATTCTTCCACAGAAGTGTGAACATCCTTTTTCATACCATCCCAGAAAAAAGAACGTTTGACCTAGTCATAGGTTTTGGTAAACCTTGAGTTATCAGTTGTGGTTGTACCATGAAGCTTAGAAAGCACCGCGGATTTAAGTTGTGACTTTTTAATTAAATACAAACGACCTTTGTAGTGAACCTCATCATTGTGCCGAGAGTACCCTGGTGAAACTCAAGAGTTGGCGTGCAATTTTTGGATCAAATGAAAAATTTTAGGATCTTGTATCCATTCTTGGAGAACAACTTGGAGCCAATCTGGTACAATGAAGGAGAAGGAGAAAAGGGACCCTTCAGCTTCATATTTTCATGAAAGAGCATCAACAACCACATTTTATTTTCCTTTCTTGTAAATGATCTCATAATTATATCCAAAGATCTTATTCACCCATTTTTGTTGTTGCGGGGAGGAAGGTCATTGCTCTAGAAAATACTTGAGGCTTTGACAATATGTCTTAATTTGGAAGCATTCCCCAAGAGATAAGAGCATCGGAGATCCATGACATGCATAATATCCAACATTTCCTTTTCATAGATTGATTGGTCCAAATGGAATTCTTAAAATGTTTTGTTGTTAAAGGCCAAATTTTTTCCCTCTTGCTTAAGGATTGCTCCAATTCCCCTCCTAGAGGCATCACATTCCAGGACAAAGGTCGTTGTGAAATCAGGAAGGGCCAATACTAGAGTAGTTCACATAGCTTCCTTCAAGAATTGAAATTACTGATTAGCTATGGGAGTCCAAGTTAAAAAATTATTTTAAAGGAGAGAAGTGAGAGGCACCACAATATTTCCATAACTCTGAAAAAAAAAAAAAAAAATTGTGATAATAGCATGTTAAACCCAGAAAACCATGCAAGATTTTAATAGTCTTGGGGCAATGCCAATCCTGCATTGCTTCAATCTTCTTAGGAATCACCCACACATAAGCCTTGCCAACAATATGACCCAAGTACTCGACTTCTGAGGCACCAAAGGCACTTTTAGAGTGTTTAAGGAAAATTCGGTGCTAAGAGAGTATATGGAGAACTTGATCCACATGGAAAAGATGGGATTTCCAAGTTTTACTATAGATGAGAATATCATCAAAGAAAACTAAGATAAAATGAAATACAAAGGGAAGGAAGAAATGATTTATGAGGATTTGGAAGGTGGAGGGGACATTACACAAGACAAAGGGCATGACCAAGAACTGATAGTGACCCTCATGGGTTTGAAAGGAATTCTTGGGGATGTTAGCTTCTTGAATACGTATCTGGTGGTAGCCATAATGAAGATCAAGTTTAGTGAAGTATTGATCACCACTCAACTCATCCAAGAGATCATCAATGATGGGAATGGGAAACTTGTCCTTGATGGTGAGTTTATTGAGGGCACAAAAGTCAGGACACATGCACCAAGTACCTTCTTTCTTGAGTACCATGACCACAGGAGAAGAATAAGGGCTAGTACTAGTGGGGATAACACCCTCTTGGAGAAATTATTGCACTATTTTCTCAATTTCATTCTTTTGGGCAAAGGGATGACGATAAGGGAGAAAATTGGGAGGAATATTGACAGGAACAAAGGGGATGGAATGATCATGAACACAACGAGAAGGCAGAAGTGCCCGAGGAGTGGAAAAAAAATATTGATGTTTGGAGAGGATAGCTTGGAGGTCAATATGCACAGAGGCTTTCTCAACCACTTGAATGGAATGGAGTTGAGAAATAATACCAGAGTGTCCTTTCTTGAGGAGATTTTCCATGCATTTGGAACTGATGATCTCATAAGAAACAACTATGAGACCTTGGAATTGATACCTTTGTCCCTCATGTTGGAATTGCATTGTTAATTCCTTAAAATCCATAAGAATGGGACCCAAAGTGTGTAACCATTCAACAACTAGCACAATGTTACAACCACCCATGTCAATGGAAAACATATTAGTTTTCAGGTGGTAATGTCCAATTTGAATACGTACATTTTCACAATGCCCACTACATTTCATGGACCCACCATTGGCTATGATGATTTGAAAATTATTGACAACACAAATATAGCAATTGGTTTCCTGGGAAATGTGACGATGAATAATATTGTGGGTGCTACCTTTATCAACAAGGATGATGACCTTCCTATGCTTAATATAGCCAATGAGCTTGAGGCTTTGTGGAGAAGATAAGCCATTGAGGGCATGCAAGAAAATGAGTGGGTCAAATTCAGGTGGGCCAACAGGATCTTGGGTATCCTCAACAAGAGAAGACTCTTCAACAAGGGGAACTGCCACATCTTCTTTAGGAACATCTTTGGAAATGGCCATAATTTCTTTTTGTTCCTTACAATTGTGCCCCGAAAAATATTTTTCATCACAATTATAGAAAAGACCCTTAAGTTGGCATCCATCCATTTCATCCCTAGTTAATTTATGGACTGTGAGGGGAGTGGCAGGGGGGTTAGGATTAGTGGGTCGAGGGTGAGGAGAAAAAGAGGGTTTTATTTATTTATTTATTTATTTTTTCTAGGGAAAAAACAACTTGTTGGGCCTCTTTGGCACATTTAGTAGCTTCTAACCAAGTCTAAGGACAAGCCATGAGAACCTAGGATCAGATTTCATCCTTTAGGAAACTAATAAAATATTCGCAGAAGAACGCATTTGACATGGCCTCAGATTGAAAGGACAAATGCTCAAAAGGAGTTATAAAGTATTCCACTACGCCTGACTGGTTCAACTTGGTCAACAACTGAGATAGTGTGTATCAGTGTGTTGGCATAGGGGAAGTCCCAAGGTCCAATGCTTCAACAATGCACCAAAAAAACCCTAACTATCGACCCTTTCAGCAACACCTGTGAAGCAGATGAAGTCTCGCCCGAGGTAGAGGCAGGGATGGTTTCAAGACTCATATGTCTGCAAACTTAGTTGGGACACAGATCTATGATTCTTACTCTTAGTAAGCACTTAGCATAGATCATTCATCAATATTAACCCTCAAGGCACTCTACAGATGGCACAGAGCACTGCAACATTCACTTAGATTTAGGCTAAGTTAGCACTTAGCAACAACAAAATAGGTTTAGCACTCAGCACTTTCATATATATCAGATCTACAGTCACCACATCTAAGAAGCACAAAGAAAAGTGGATATATCTAAGAGCATCATAGAAAAGCACATAGCATAATCATATCAAATCATAATGCATGGAAAGAAACCAACAGATTAGGTCGAATCACTGAGCACAATACATGAAGTTACCATGGTTCACCCCCACCCTAGGGATATGTCCACACAGTCTTCTTCTACTTTATTAGATTTGATCAATAGGGTTACAGCAAAGAGCTCAAACTTGTACTCCACATAGGATAGGAGATCTATGTGAACCTTGCTAGATCCTCCTTCCCCAAGTAGATCTAGCACAAAGCCTTCTTAAAATCTGGGCACTCAGCACTTACAACACTTGCACTCATCTTTGCAAGTAGATCACAATATATACCAATCCTTTTCTAACACTTAGCTTATCTTCTCTATTATCATGTGTTATCTTCTACTTAGACTAGGCATCTATTTATATACAAAATAGGCCTAAACATGGGTAAACCCATGGGCCAATATCCCTTTCCCATTACATATTCCAAAAACCCTAAAAGGGCCCCAAAGTGGGCCAAGATCCCATGATCTCTGCTTCGCCTGGCGCTCCATCTTTGACAGGATGTTGAAGTCCAAAAATGGTCAAATATGACCAAGTATTCCTCAAAACTTAGTCAAGGGCCAAGAGGCCCCCAACACTCACCTATGACTCATCCCGAGTCACTCTGGTTTGATAAACTCCTCTTCGAATGTCTTGAGATTGGCCCAAGCTACTTCGACCTGCTGTAGTGCAAAAACCTCTTTCTTAGTGAACTCCTGGATCACTGTGTCATTTACTGGTCCTTCCATGCATTGTTCTGTGGTGATAACAACCTATTCAAGATCAATTGCCTGTCTCTCAACTTCAGTGAACAATTGGAATGCTTTCTCTTGGAGGGGTTGAATTCGTTGACAGACTTCCATCACTTTACTTTGCAGCATCTGTACTTGTTGTTGGGTGGTGCATTGTTCTAGAAATCACTTCATTCTTTTGACTGGGAACAAGGCCTTCAACTGTGCCTATAGTGTGTCTGCATGATTCTTTTCTTCTTGGAGCTGGACCTCTAATGTCTGCAATTCTAGTTTCTCTATGAGGTTCTCATAAGTCTGGGAACTTCTAGTGCTCAACTGCTTACATTCCAAAGCCAAGGATTTTAACCTATCAATTGCGCTACAGGAAGTCGCCTCCCTTAGATCTCTCACTTCTTAGGGAGTCTCCGACATGGTACGGAGTTCCAGGTCGGTGATGGCCTACTAAAGTTGTTGGATTACTTCTTCAATTTGTGCCACCTACTGTGGGACACGTTCTACAATCCTCATTTCAATGATCATCATAGAGCGGAGTGCTTTGTGAACTCATTCCTGCATGTCAAGTTGTTCTGCTAGCAATTGGTCCTTGCTCTGCTGTAACTGTGCTTTCTCCTCCTCCCACTTATCTTGTAAGGCAAGCTATTCCTGGTCTACCTTCCTCTGTTGTACTATAAGTGCGCTATGTACTTGTGTCAAAGCCTGGGTGGCTTGCACTGTGTCTTCTTGAGCTCGTTGATTGCAAGCTTCGACTTGATTGATGATATGGTGTAATTGAGTGGGGTCATCGCTTGTTCTTGTTGTTCCCGTCGTCAAGGACATAGTAGAAATGACTCGGCTAGACTGTAGTGTCTGTTGCACTTCTTGAATTTCACCTGTGAGTCGGATGAATATATCCTCTTGCTTCGCTTCTTGCCTTTCTGCGATCTCTAGTGAGGCATCATTCAACACAACGATTAAGAAGTCGAAGTCGTCCTGTGTGAGGGTTGTCTTAAATGTGGTCCGGGTGGCCTTAGTTTTCTTCCGGGATAAGGGCTTTGGTGGGGTGACCTTCCTTTTTTTAGAGGGATCCTCCTCCTTTCTAGGCGGCGTAACCTCTCCTTTATTTTTCTCAACCTCTGTGCCACCAAGCTCTTCACCATCACCTCCCTCCGCAGGTGAGATCAAAGTAGTCTTCCTGGATGTGCTATGAATATCTTGAAATTCTTCATCCATCTTAGTCTTTCTTGGTCCAGGTGTATCCAGTATAGCTTCAGGTATTTCCACGTCGGATATTTCTGCGGGGTCCATCGGATCAAGGAGGTCCACCGACCATTCCTTGGTAATCTTCTCCAAGTCTTCGTCTGTCAACTAGTACGACTGGTGTTGTTTTTTGTGTTCATCATCTCACATTGTGATATAGGTGAAGTGGCAGTTTGCACTGAATTTGATTGAATGTCTAAACCTATGAAGGGTGTTTGGTGTGATGCGTAATGTAGATTGGATTGCATTCATCAATTGGTTGTAATAAGCATGGAAAATGACATTAGACTACCACTGCTTGTTCATGTCATTGGAGTACCACAACATACAAAACTTTGTGGCCAGTGGTTCGAAGGGTTCAATCTCTAAAAAAGTGGCACCTTTTGGTAGCTCCCAGGCGATGAAAGTAATGAGTATGAGAAACCAACTAAAGTGGAACTCATACCCTCAATCTTGCACTTCGCTGCGGTCAAGCTCTAGCTGATTTACAATGTACTTCACCCAATTCATTTGTAGTCCCTCTGTGCACTTCCCTGTGAGGTCAAATACAAATCCATTCACCTATGTGGGTCTATTCTTGTAGACTAAATTCCCTACAATCATCTAGAAACCAACGCGCAATGTTGCATTCTCAATGGAGGATACCTTGTAGCCTTGCGTGCCCTTCTCTACATCACCATATGTGTCTTTTATTCGTTGGGCGAGAGCACAATCTATGGTCTTTCCAGAGTAAAACTCCTATGGTTCAGGGCCTTCCATGCTTAGCCCTGTGATCTGATTGATCAAAATCGGATCCACCATGATGCGGCGGTCCAACCATAAGTATCCTCTGTGGTAGTAAGACAGTAACAATCTAACACATGCATTCACTTCCTAATGCCTCCCGAAATGAGGAATCTTCATGACATTGAGGAGGGTTGACTGCGTGAGGTTATGGGTCCATTTTTGAGAGACAATCTTCGAGTTCCTCCCTTTTGTGATAGTTAAGTACTTGTTCGGGGCTAGCATACTGTAAACTTTGTGATCTCGAAGGTTAAAATCACTAAATTTTAGCGCTATAAGCTTATCCTAGTCAGCACAAACTGTGCACACCCCTTTCGGGAGGTATGCAGTGACCAAAGCATAGTCAAAGTCTCGGGGTACAGTGTCTCGATTCACTGTGCCATTGAGTGGTGGGATATATCTATGAAAGATACTTGGGATCATATTCACAGTGGCGAAGTCGTTTCCGAGCTTAGATTATCTTTTTGAAGGCGGTCAGGATGGTCCTGCTCGAGCAGTGGAGGGGAAAGTTGGCAATGCTCCTGAGGATGATGCCTGTACACCTATAGTCACTCCTCATTCCACCATGACTCTCTCAGTCATTAAGTCAATTAAAAAAATTTCAACTATTTTCTCAATAGTGTTGAGCTCATCCAACATACAATCTTGGGTCAGCTAGCTCGGGTGTGAAAGAAATTCAGGGAATACAATGAGTAATATGGAAACAAGGCAATGCTATCAGGGTGAATTAAACTCAGGTTTCATGCTCAAATTCTCACTTAGCAAAAAGTATTCTTGGTGCGTGGCGCAATGGACTAAGTAGGGAAACTTAGCAACAGTCTTCTTGCAATGGGTATGGTCCTTCATTAACTTTTGTTCGACCCGTTATGGTGCTTTTCAATGGTTGGATGACGAACCTTTATTGATTTTCTACCCATTTGGAGAAGAAGTCGAATGGATATATCATCCCCAATGGCTATATTGCTTCGTCATGGCGTAGTACTCTATGTCATTGTTCTGATATCTTGGCGAAGCTCTAATTTTGCAATGTTTCTTTCTGCGAAGTATCCTCTAGAACTTCTTGTGACCTTACAATATTAGCCTTTTTCTTTCTTAACTTTCTAGCCTTTCTCCTAGTGAGCTTCATCTCAGTAATGCTTTTACGATTCCAAGGCTTATCTTCTGTGGTCTTAGTTGCTTCGTGTTGTTGAAATTCTTTTCTAGGGTTATTGGATAATACTTCTTCTGTATCGAAAATAGGTAACTCAATCTTTTGTGGATCCTCTAGTGTTCTCTTAGTCTCGACATTGAGTTTGATAGTATGAAATATATGCGATCTTCTATTCTGTTCTTGAATCAAGTGCACGATCCTTCTGGTCATAAAGTCTTTTAACTCTTGCTTCTGCTGTTCCAAAACTTATTCTTCCTCTTTTTGTTTGGTTTGGTCTCTATCAATCCAAGGTTTTCCTATGAGCATGGTAAATGGGGTGTTGTCTTCAATAAATTTAATAATCTCAAAGTCTTCTTCTGTCGAAGATCCATTGACAATCATAGGTATCCAGGCGAGCCTTCCACATAGGTTTATTATCGTTCCTCTGAATAAACTTGTTCCTCCGAGGGAAAGGATCACAGTAGGCTTTCCTATAGCTTCCCAAGTTCTTTCTGGCATAATGTTCACTTGTGTTGCTTTATCAAGAATACAGTCAATGTCTAAGTCCCCTATTCTTTCTTTGACTTTCTCCATGTCTTTGAAGATCTCTGGTAATCAAACATATTTATGTTCCTTCAGGGTTTCTTTTATCCATATTAATATTTTCTCTGATTCTTGTTGGGTTTCTTCTATAATCTTAGTTTCTTGGTCTCCTTCAGGGTTTGTTTCCTCCATATTCAACTTTTCAAGTCTAGCAATCATTCTAGCGCAATCCAGTGCTTCATGGTCCATATCCTTACAACAGAGGCAACTAGGTTTTCTCCCAGGGCATTCCTTAGCAAGATGTTCTAGTCTTCTGCAACTGTAACAAATAGTTAATCCTTTTTTCTCTTCAATGATCCCCAACTCTTCTTGTACTGTGCAGTAGGATCATAATGGCTAGCTCGCAAAAATTTCTTTCTAGGATCTTGCATCCACTTGTTAGTCCAAACATTCTTTCTATGCATAGGTATAACATATTTATCATTATACTTATCAGATCTATTCATATCAAACTTTATTTCATCTATTAATTCCCTAGTTCTTAAGCTAGGGAAAAATCTATCAAACATACCTAGATCCATGCTCCAGAAACAAAAAATTTCACTTATATTACTTCTACAGAGCACAAAGCTTCCAAATCTAAGAACTTTTGACTATTCTTACCTTTATTAGAGCACAAAGCTTACAGATCTTACCTCTTTTCTTCAGATCTGATCTTCCTTTCTTCATATCTGACCTTACTCTTGGCACAAAGCTTCACAGGTCTAGTAAAATGTTGCGCACTAAGGAAACACATCTACACACAGAGCTTCCTTTGGCACAAAGTTTCCTCTTCCTCAGTTCCCAGCAATCATAGTGCAGACCATTTGTTGGCATAGGGGCAGACCCAGTGTTCAATGCTTCAACAGTGCACCAAAAAAACCCTAACTACTGACCCTTTCAGCAACACCTGTGAAGCAGATCAAGTCTCACCCGAGGTAGAGGCAGGGGTGGTTGCAAGACGCAGGTGTCTGCAACCTTAGTTGGGACACAAATCTTTGATTCTTACTCTTAGCAAGCACTTAGCATAGATCATTCAAATGTATTCACCCTCAAGGCACTCCGAAGATGGCACAGAGTACCGCAACATTGACTTAGATCTAGGTTAAGTTAGCACTTAGCAACAACAAAATAGGTTTAGCACTCAACACTTTCATATATATCATATCTACACTCATCACATCTAAGAAGCACAAAGAAAAGTGGATCTATCTAAGATAATCATAGAAAATAAGATAGTGTAATCATATCAAAGCATAACACATGGAAAGAAACCAACACATTACGTTGAAGCACTGAGCACAATACACAGAGTTACCGTGGTCCACCCCCACACTGGGGCTACATCCACAAAGTCTTCTTCTTCTTTATTAGTTTTGATCAATAGGGTTACAAGACAGAGCTCGAACTCGTACTCTGCATAGGACATGAGATCTACGCACACCTCGCCAGATCCTCCTTCCTCGAGTAGATCTAGCACAAATCCTTCTTACAATCTGGGCACTCAGCACTTACAACACTTGCACTCAACTCTGCAATTCAATCACAATTTATACCAACCCTTTTCTAGCACTTAGCTTATCTTCTCTATTATCATGTGTTATCTTCTACTTAGTCTAGGCATCTACTTATATACAAAATAGGCCTAAACATGGGTAAACCCATGGGCCAACATCCCTTTCCCGTTACATATTCCCAAAACCCTAAAAGGGCCCCAAAGTGGGTCAAGATCCCGTGATCTCTGCTTCGCCTGGCACTCCATCTTTGATAGGTTGCCGAAGTCCAAAAATGGTCAAATATGACCAAGTATTCCTCAAAACTTGGTCAAGGGCCAACAAGCCCCCAACACTCACCTGTGACTCATCCCGAGCCACTCTGGTCTGATAAACTCTGCTTCGATTGTCTCGAGTTTGGCCCAAGCTACTTCGACTTGCTACAGTGCGACAACCCCTTTCTCAGTGAACTCTTGGATCACTGCATCATTTACTGGTCCTTCCATGAGTTGTTTTGTGGTGATAAAAACCTATTCAAGATTGGTTGCCTGGCTCTCAACTTCAGTGAATAGTTGGCATGCTTTCTCTTAGAGGGGTTGAATTCGTTGAGAGACTTCCATCACTTTAAATTGCAGCATGTGTACCTATTGTTGGGCAGTGCATTGTTCTAGAAAGCACTTCATTCTTTCGAGTGGGGTCAAGGCCTTCAACTACGCCTGTAGCGTGTCTACATGCTTCTTTGCTTCTTGGAGTTGCGGCTCTAATTTCTGCAAGTATGGGTTCTCTGTGAGGTTCTCATAAGTCTGGGTGCTTCTAGTGCTCAACTGCTTACATTCCAAAGACAAGGTTCTTAACCTATCAACTGCGCTACGGGCAGTCGCCTCCCTTAGATCTCTTACTTCTTGGGGAGTCTCAGGCACAGTACAAAGGTCCAGGTCAGTGATGTGTTGCTAAAGTTGTTGGATTACTTCTTCAAGTTGTGCCACCTACTGTTGGACACGTTCTTCAATCTTCATTTCAATGACCGTCACAGAGCGAAGTGCTTTGTGAACTCGTTCTTGCATGTCAAGTTATTTTGATAGAAATTGGTTCTTGCTCTTCTATAACTGTGCTTTCTCCTCCTCCCACTTCACTTGTAAGGCAAGTTGTTCCTAGTCTACCTTCCTATGTTGTACAATAAGTCCGCTCTGTACTTGTGCCAAAGCTTGGGTGGTTTGCGCTGTGTCTTTTTGAGCTCGTCGAAGGAGAGATTCGACATGATCGATGATCTAGTGTAATTGAGTGGTCTCATCACTTGTTCCTTTTGTTCCCATCATCAAGGGCGTAGTAGAAACAACTCGACTAGACTGCAGTGCATGCTGCACTTCTTGAAGTTCACTCGTGAGTCAGCTAAATATCTCCTCCTGCTTCGCTTCTTGGATTTCTGCGATCTTTAGTGAGGTATCATTCAATGCAGCAATCAAGAAGTTGAAGTCATCCTATGTGAGGCTAGTCTTAACGTGGTCCTAATGGACTTAGTTTTCTTTCGGGATAAGATCTTTGGTGGGGTGACCTTCCTTTTCTTAGAGGGATCCTCCTTCTCTCTAGGCAGAGTAACCTCACCTTTGTTTTGCTTAACCTCTGTGCCACCTAGCTCTTCACCATCACCTCCCTACGTAGGTGAGATAAAAGTAGTCTTCATGGATGTGCTATGGATATCTTTAAATTCTTCAGCTGTCTTAGTCTTTCTTGGTCTAGGTGTATCCAGTATATCTTCAGGGCTTTCCACGTCAGATATTTCTGTAGGGTCCACTGGAACAAGGAGGTTCGTGGACCATTCCTTGGTAATCTACTCCAAGTATTCATCTACAACTTGTAGTACGACTAGAGTTGTTGTTTGTGATCATCAGCTCACACTATGATATAGGTGAAGTGGCGGTCCACATTGAATTTGATCAAACATATAAACCTATGAAGGGTGTTCAGTGTGATGTGCGGTGTAGACTGGATTGCATTCTTCAATTGGTTGTAATAAGCATTTAAAATGACATTAGACTACCATTGCTTATTCATGTCACTAGAGTAATAGAACGTATAGAGCTTCGTGGCCAGTGGTTCGAAGGATTCGATCTCTGGAAATGTGGCACCTTCTCGTAGCTCCCAGGTGTTGAAATCAATGAGTATGAGAAACCAACTAAAGTGGAACTCATACCCTTGGTCTTGCGATTCTCTACAGTCAAGCTATAGCTAATTTACAATGTACTTTGCCGAGTTCATTTGTAGTCCCTCTGCGAACTTCCCTGAGAGGTCAACTACAAATCCAGTCACCTATGTGGGTCTATTCTTACAGACTAAATTCCCTACGATCATCCGAAAACCAAGGCGCACTGTTGCATTCTCGATGGAGGCTACCTTGTAGCCTAACGTTCCCTTCTCTACATCACCATATGTGTCTTTTATTCACTGGGCGAGAGCGCGATTTGTAATATTTCCAGGGTAAAACTCTTGTGGGTCAGGGCCTTGCATGCTTAGCCCCGTGATCCGATTGATAAGAATCAGATCCACTGTGATGCAGTGGTCCAGCCATAAGTATCCTCTGTGGTAGCAAGACAAAAACAATTCGACGCATGCATTCACTTCCTAATGCCTCCTAAAATAAGGAATCTTCATGACATTGAGGAGGGTTGACTGCACAAAGTTATGGGTCCATTGTTGAGGGACAATCTTTGGGTTCCTCCCTTTTGTGATAGTTAAGTACTTGTGCAGGGATAGCATATTGTAAACTTTGCGATCTCCAAGGTTAAAATCACTAAATTTTAGCGTTGTGAGCTTATCCTAGTCAACCCGAACTGTGCACGCCCCTTTTTGGAGGTATGTAGTGACCAAAGCATAGTCGAAATCTTGGGGTACGGTGTCTCGATTCACTGTGCCACTAAGTGGTGGGATATATCTAGGCAAGATATTTGGGATCATCTTCACAGTGGAGAATTCATTTCAGAGCTTAGATCGTCTTTCTGAAGGCGGCCAAGATAGTCCTACTTGAGCAGTGGAGGGGGAAGCTGGCAATGCTCCCGAGGATGATTCCTATACACCTGTAGACACTCCTTGATCTGACATGACTCTCTTAGTCATTAATTCAATTAAAACTTCTTCAAATATTTTCTCAGTAGCGTTGAGCTCGTCCGACATACAAGCTTGGGTCAACTAGCTCGAGTTCGAAAGGAATTCAAGGACTACAGTGAGTAATATGGAAACAAGGCAATGATCTCAGGGTGAATTAATCTCAGTTTTTGTGCTCAAATTATCACTTATCAAAAATTATTCTCGGTGCATGGTGCGATGGATTAAGTAGGGAAACTTAGCAATGGTGTTCTTGCAATGGGTATGATCCTTCATTAACTTCTATTCGACCCGTTATGGCACTTTTCAACAGTTGGATGACGAACCTTTATTTATTTTATGCCCATTCGGAGCGAAAGTCGAATGGATATATCGTCCCCAATGACTATATTTCTTCGTCATGGCGAAGTACTCTATGTCGTTGTTCTGATATCTTGACGAAGCTCCAATTCTGCAATGTTTCTTTCTGTGAAGTATCCTATAGAACTTCTTGTGACCATACAATATTATCCTTTTTATTTCTTATCATTCTAGCCTTCTTCCCAGTGAGCTTCATCTCAGTAATGCTTTTACCATTCTGAGGCTTATCTTCTGTGGTCATAGTTTCTTCGCACTGTTGAAATTATTTCCTAGGGTTCCTGGATAATACTTATTCTGTATCGAAAATAGGTAAATCAATCTTCTGTGGATCCTCTAGTGTTCTCTTGGTCTCGACATCGGGGTTGCTAATATGAAATATCTGTGATATTCTCTTATGTTATTCAATCAAGTGTGCGATCCTTCTGGTCATAAATTCTTTAAACTCTTGATTCTTCTGTTCCAAAACTTCTTCTTCCTCTTTTCATCTAGCTTGGTCTCTATCAATCCAAGGTTTTCCTATGAGCATGGTAAATGGGGCGTTGTCTTCAACAAATTTAATAATCTCAAAGTCTTCTTCTGTCGAAGCTCAATTAACAGTCATAGGTATCTGGGCGAGACTTCCACATAGGTTTACTAGCTTTCCTATGAATAAACTTGTTCCTCCTAGGGAAGGGATCACAGTAGGCTTTCCCATAGCTTCCCAAGTTCTTTCTGGCATAATGTTCACTTGTGTTTCTTTATCAAGAATATAGTCAATGTCGAAGTCCCCTATTCTTGCTTCGACTTGATCGTCTTTGAAGATCTCTGGTAATCGAGCATCTTTATGTTCCTTTAGGGTTTCTTTTATTTGTATTAATATTTTCTATGATTCTTGCTGGGTTTCTTCTATAATATTAGTTTCTTGTTCTCCTTCAGGGTTTGCTTGCTCCATATTCATCTTTTCAAGTCTAGCAATCATTCTAGGGAAATCCAGTACTTCATGGTCCATAGCCTTACAACAAAGGCAACTAGGTTTTCTCCCAGGGCATTCCTTAGTAAGATGTCCTGGTCTTCTGCAACTGTAACAAAGAGTTAATTCTCTCTTTCTCTTCAATGATCCCCAAATCTTCTTGTACTGTGCATAGGGGCAGACCCAGGGTTCAACGATTCAACAACGTACCAACAAAACCCTAACTATCAACCCTTTTGGAAACACCTATGAAGAAGATGAAGTCTCACCCGAGGTAGAGGTAGGGGTGGTTGCAAGACTCAAGTGTCTGGAACCTTAGCTGGGACACAGATATGTGATTCTTACTCTTAGCAAGCACTTAGCATAGATCATTCATCAGTATTAACCCTCAAGGCACTCCGTAGATGGCACAGAGCACCACAACATTCACTTAGATCTAGGTTAATTTAGCACTTAGCAACAACAAAATAGGTTTACCACTCAACACTTTCATATATATCAGATCTACACTCACCACATCTAAGAAGCACAAAGAAAAGTGGATCTATCTAAGAGGATCATAGCAAAGCACATAGCATCATCATATCAAATCATAACACATGGAAAGAAACCAACACATTAGGTTGAAGGGCTGAGCACAATACATAGAGTTACCGTGGTTCAGCCCCACCCTAGGGCTATGTCCACAAAGTCTTCTTCTTCTTTATTATCTTTGATCAATAGGGTTACAACACATAGCTCAAACTTGTACTCCACATAGGACAGGATATCTATGCACACCTCGCCAGATCCTCCTTCCATGAGTAGATCTAGCACAAAGCCTTCTTACAATCCGGGCACTCAACACTTACAACACTTGCACTCAGCTCTGCAAGTCAATCACAATATATACCAAGCCTTTTCTAGCACTTAACTTATCTTCTCTATTATCATGTGTTATCTTCTACTTAGCCTAGGCATCTATTTATATACAAAATAGGCCTAAACATGGGTAAACCAATGGACCGACATCCCTTTCCCATTACATATTCCCAAAACCCTAAAAGGGCCCCAAAGTGGGCCAAGATCCCATGATCTTTGCTTCACTTGGTGCTCCATCTTTGACAGGGTGTCAAAGTCCAAAAACGGTAAAATATGACCAAGTATTCCTCAAAACTTGGTCAAGGGCCAACACAATGTCAAATTGGTCATAGAGATTTGAAACAATCTGGGTCCATACAATATACCCCTGGCGTGAATTTTTATGCCATTTCTAGCATTTTCATCATTCAGGATCTAGATAGAGGACAACATAGAGAAGTTTGGCCAACTCATCAGTAATACCATGTAGAGAAAAATGATGCTCCATTTAAGTGACCCAACTCGTGGAATCAGAGCCATCAAATTTATTGAACTCAACGCGGGGAAGACAGGGATCACGATGAAAGGAGTTGGATTGAAAATGCAAAGAATGAGAGGAATCAACAACATCTGGTTGGTCCGAGGAGGAAGGACCAGTAGTGTGGTTCAACAACTGGTTGACAACAGACTGGAGGGTGTTAAATTGATTCATGAATTTGGCATCCATGGTGTCAAATTGGTGCTAGACTTGGGTCTTGAATTGTGCAAGGAGAGAATTGGTAGACCCAATCTCATATGTCACTTGTTGGATGGATTCCTTGGTTTGATTGATGGAAGAGTGTAGGTCTTGGTTGCAAGTGTTGGCCATTTGGAGAAGGGGAGTGAAGGTAAGGTAAAATGGGTGGGTCGGACCACAGAAAAGGAATTATAAGTGATAGGTACCATGACGATCAAGGAGAGAAGGGGAATATAGTGGGATAGGAGGCAAAATAGGGAAGCTAGGAAGGGGTCGGTTCCACTGAAAAAAAAGGCTTAAAAATGAAAGGTACGACTACGATCAGGGCAAAAAGGGGAATCCAATGGGATAGGTCCCAAATAAGTGTGATGGTAGGACCACTATTGTTTTTAATTCCTATGGAGTTATACTCTAAGCTGAAGAATATTGCAGTGTTGAAATGCCCAAATTATTAACATGAAAAAATATGTAGTAATTTCACAATGAGAATACATGAGGAATAGTTGCATGGCAATAGGTCTTGTCTATTCTATTTTTGTTTCCTTCCCAAGGGTTAGGGTATTCAAGGGTTCTATAGAAAAGGGTTTGTCCTATTCTATAGTAGAAATTGACCCAATATCTGAGGGCACTAACTAAGGAGGCTAGACCATTCCCTTAGCTGTACTACCCAACTACCCAGGTACTAGAGAGTATATTCTCGAGTGTTTTTCTCAGTGGAACTATAGTCTTCAGGTGGCCAATCGATTTATCTATAGAGGGATTTAGGAGATCTAGGGTGATCTGTATATAAGTGTTGTCTGATGCTCTACCACTTGAAGGGGTACCAACAGAGGTTACAAGGGTGACCAAAAGATGTGCGCTTAAGTACCACTTGTATTTCCTATGTTTATTACTCCTCGACCATGGGTTTATGCACATAATGACAAATATATGTAGCTTTAAGACATTGAAATATGTCTCTATCTTGAAAAAAATTAACCCACATTTTTTTGTTGAAGAAAGTGCTCTGATACCACTTGTAAGGTATCGAGTCTATTATATTAGCATAAAAGAGAAATAATTCATAGAATAGCATCGACATAACAACATAATACATAAATACTTCATAGATAACAACGGAACAACAAATTATATGGAACCACAACACTAGAATTATACCTTTATTGATAGGAAACAATGTTCACTTGCCTCTTTGAGGGGAAAACCTCCAACAAAGAAGAGGTCTATTACAATATTTCTTCAAGACAAAACTTCTCATACCCTATACTCCTATTTATACTAAATCTATATATCCAAAAGAACAATCTAGAGG
Organism: Picea engelmannii; assembly: GCA_009831015.1. Taxonomy (NCBI): domain Eukaryota; kingdom Viridiplantae; phylum Streptophyta; class Pinopsida; order Pinales; family Pinaceae; genus Picea; species Picea engelmannii. The sequence continues at coordinate 192,495 of ML805922.1, read as the reverse complement.
AATATCCTTCTAGAAGCGAAAGATTCTATTAGGTCTTCTTACATTTGACTTATTCCTCCTTATTGCTAGGGCTTATTAATATTGAGCTTTATTACATAAAAATATATTATTCTACCCACTTGAGGGGTTTGGGAGGTTAGGTCTCTAACACAATCCACTTCATATTCATTTGATGACTTAGTTGGGGCCTTCTTGGGAAACATCCCTGGACTTGGGGATTGGCCTACCCAACAGGGCACCTTGACGACCCTTCCATACCGAAATTTGGAAAAGTTTATAAGGTCTTTTGGCATTTTATTAATTTGAAAAGTTGGTTTTGATACACATGTTTGGGTGGTTCTCTTATTAGATGTGGCTTACTTGGCGTGATTCCTATCACTTGTGGACCCCTGTAGGGCATACGTGTTTGTGTTTGCATGACCTTACCAGGTGAAATCCATGCATGAGGAAACTATGCCACTTGGACCTTTGTAGGGGCTTGGAAGCCCATGAGATAGATGTTATACCCTACTTCTAGGGCACCCTTCATGATGAACATTGCACATGAAATATGAAGGTAGTTTCCTTTGGAGCCACCTTAGCATCACCAAAGGATGAGACTATAACTTCCCCCACTTGAACATTTGTCTTTGGAAGCCTAGACGTCACCCTTCTATCCCTTGACGTCACCTAGGGATTAGGGTTTAATGGTTCATATGGTGATTTGATGGGAGGAGGCACTTAGTATGGACCTTGGCATATGAGAGAGTCGTGGCCTTTGGAGGCCCAACAATATCATCTTGGAGCTTGACGTCACCTCCTCTAGCACAATGTCACCTTCTTAGGCCATGACATCACCCTTTTATGTAAAGACAATTTAAGGGGTCGACCCCTCTTGTAGATACATGACTTTTCATTGGAGTCTATTGAATGGATAAGGTTTCCATATAAATATGGCTAGCCAAGATTCATTTTATGATCACATCCTCTCATCATTTGGGAGAGAATACTTATGAAATTTTCACCCTTTTAGGGTTATTGGCTCTTTTAGATTATGCAATGTCTCTTGGAGGTCAAGTGAGGATGCTTCTTTGCTAATTTTTGGATGGTATTGATGCAATTAGGGTTTAGTCTTGTCACATCTTCGTCAAGTAATTAAATTTATGCAATTTCATTTCATGTTATTGAATGTTTATGGTAAATTTTACTTGTTCATATTGAAGATATTGCTTGATAAAACCATAAGAGAGGAGCATAATTTCTTCCTCCTCTCACAAGGTTAATTTATTCCATAGATTTGTGAAGGAAATCCTACCTAGTGTTAGAATCCTAAAGCCCTAAAGTGCTAGCACTTTAGGATTATATCCCTAGACTCTTGATTTTTTACCAAGGTGAAGCTACAAGAAGGGAGAAACGGTTTCTAGGGCCCAAAATTGCTTGCACCTTAGAAATTATCCTCCTCAATATTCAATCTCTTAGGCCCTAATCTTCTAGCAAGGTCTCAGAGATTGAATCCTACCTCTTGGTTACATCTAGATAAAGTTCCAAGACTAGTTGTGTTTGTTTCTATAAAGGCTCTATAGCCCTATTGCACTAATCTTTAAATCTCTCTTGTGGTGAAAGTAATCTATTGCTGCAAAACTTTTCTACAGCAATTTTAATATACTTTCATTTGTTGCATACATCGATTTAAAGGTGGCCTAACTTACCCATAAATTGCATCTAACAATTGGATATTAATCTACTAGGTTTATGCTAAGTTTCTATTGTTAATTGTTGCATTTTTTAGGCATATTTATTGTTGATTTGTTGCAAACTTTCACTTCTTGTTATAAATTGTTGAATTATCATTGTCTAGTGTCACGTGAGGTATTTCTTCCATTTTTGTACTTGGAAATCAATCATATATATGTCATAAGTGTTTTTGTTCGAGAAAGTACTGAAACAACTCCATACCTCATCCTTTTCACCGATCTGGACTTATCATTGAGTGATCAAGAGAGGGGGCAGTAGGCTTGGCTAACAAACTTGCTACTTTGATCACTTGTGGTCACTAGGGAAGCCTCCCTTGTGGTGGACCTCCTCCATCACTAAAACAAGGGGATTTCTTACTAAGGTGAGAGTGGTAGGATTTCCTGTAGTTATATAAAATTTGGTGATCTTGTGCTGCCCTTTGCACAACTACAAATCCTTCGATAACAATTCCAATACATTAATTTCAGTGACAATATAATCCATTGATTATAATAATGATACAATATATACTCTGTGTGAAATATGCCTAAAAGAAATTAAATAGTTGTATTAATTTTATCTATGATAAAATGCCAAAAAAAATAGAGTATATTGATTTCAATATTGATACAATGAAAAATGATTCCATGCATTGATTTTAAAAGATATAGAGAGAATTGATCTTGTTTATTGATTTTTATAGCAAGATAGTGCAAATCATCAACTCAGATGATTTTATCAATAAAATAGTGCAATGTCATTTCAAAATTAGTAATATAATTTTGTGAAAGAAATTCTGAGTTATAACCTCAAGTCCACTTGATTGCAACTTCTATGTCAGTATTTGTAGAGAAAAAAAATTATTATTTTATATATATACAGTTGTTGTTACAGGGACTGCTGTTGTTAAGTAGTAACTTATTCTCTCATATAGATAGATAGATATTTCATATATATATATATATATATATATATATATATATATATTCCATACATATATATATTCCATGAGATGGAACTGTCGAGGGTGAGTCTGAATAAACTGCAAGGAATTGCAGTGCAAATGTATCAGCCAATTGGATAAGTTTGCTTAACTCTATTTCGAAGAGGCACTGACGTTGTGGATTCTCCTGTCCATACATTGCTATCTGCTTTACAGGACACAGAAATTCCACACGCCAATTGGACAAGTTTACTCGACTTATCATGGCGATAATTGAGTTTGAAGAGACACTAACTTTGAACTTTCTCCTGTCCCTTCACAGTTATTTCCTTCAGAATGACAAATAGGTCACACACGGTTTGTCTATCCCTGTGTGTGTCGGACTCCTGGATCGCTATCTGCCTTAAAAGACAAATAGAATAGATTGACTGCGCCATTAAAATGCGACGCCTACAAATGTCTTGCTGGTCATAAAATGTCAATATACAGTTTCATTTTCTATATTTTGAGTTTCAATATAAAAAATTTGATCCACTACTTCATGTTGAATACGATTCGTGTGTAGGATACTCTTTGATCTATTCGGTCATATTTTGACTTTAGTATTAAAGTAGCAGTCACATAATTATTTATGAGTGTTAAAAACGGAAAAGCTGTAATAGTTACATAATTTATGAGTGTTAAAAACGGAAAAGCTATAATAGGTGAAGGTAGATTTTGAAAATAGTAACTGAACTTTAACGTTTATCTGTAAACCTTATCTGTAACCCTAACCCCAAAACAGTGAAAGAAAACCTTAAAGCTAAAACAGTGAAAAAAAAAATAACAAAATATATCCCAAAATAAATATAAAAAAATATATCCAAATCAAATATAAAAACAAGAGCATATAACTAATCTTGTTTTTGGAACTGTTCCTTGGATGGTTCTGCAAGAGAGACATGGGGTGTACAGGATTCCAAAGATAGGGGTTTGTGCAAATATGACAGTTGGGACAATCCGGGTGTACAGGATTCCAAAGATAGGGGTTTGTGCAAATATGACAGTTGGGACAATCCGTAGTTTTATTAGAGATATGGTTAAACTTGGTTTAAATGTAAATTTCACACTGTAAAAAGATAAAAAGTTAATGGTGAAGTAAATATTTAATGTCAAGTAAGTTACTTAATCATCTAAATGTGGTTAAACTTGACAATCAGAGGATCTTAGAGTAATTTTTTAACATGATTAAATAAATAAATATGAAAAAGTAAACAGGTTAAAGCATGTCTTTAAAAATGATAGGAAGTTATGAACATTAAATCTAATTCATTGCTTTGAGAGGAGTAATAAAAATATATCAGAATCTTTAATTGCTAGCCACCAGATTAAGATTTTATATTAAAAGATCATTAATTATTCTCATTTCCAATAAATTTACTCCTCTAGTATAACAAGTCATTGTTTACTCTTATACTGGTTACTGAGAGTTTCCTGTTGGATTTCCAAGAAGGTTACTGAGAGTTTCCTGTTGGATTTCCAAGAAGGCGAGCAATATTCAGCATTAAACAATATTCAGTCATATTTTCACCTCACTATTAAACAAGTCATCGCTTCCTCTTGTACTCGTTCCAGAGCGTTCCCTGTTGGATTTCCGTTTTCAGCCCAAACACAACCCTATTACCTTCATTCACTGTCGTGTTGAAATTTTAACATCAACAACAATTTTACGACCTGAGAGCCTTTGATCACAGCTTTCAATTTTACGGCCTCCGTTTTTATATACATATGCTTGATTTACATAATCTTGCTCTAGGAACCTCCTATACTAGTTCCCAAGCGCCCCACATTGGATTTCAACCCAAACAAAATCAGGACAATGAAGACTGTGACTCGCAAGAACCTGAGAGTCACAGATTTCTTCCTGTGTTGAAATTTCAACACGGCAAATGAAGGTTGCGGGGCTCTGTGAAGAATGAAGACAGTGACTCTGAGATTCTTGACCGTGTTGAAATTTCAGCACGGACAAGAACATCAGAGCAACTTATCAGAACCTTCAATTTCAGAATCTGATCTTTTACAACCTGGTATTTCCTTGCTATTTCTCACTCCTTCTCAGAACCTTCATTCCCTGCAAAAAATATTTTCGTTTTTCTTTTGAGGAGAATGAAGACTCTGATTCTGAGTTCTTGCCAGTGTTGAAATTTCAGCAAGGACAAGAGTGATCAGAACCTTCAATTTCAGAATCTGAGCTTATACAGCATGGTATTTCTTTGCTACCTCTCACTCGTACTCAGACCCTTCAT
>ML805922.1:175166-187504 GCA_009831015.1 Picea engelmannii | reverse complement strand
TCTGATTCTGAGTTCTTGCCAGTGTTGAAATTTCAGCAAGGACAAGAGTGATCAGAACCTTCAATTTCAGAATCTGAGCTTATACAGCATGGTATTTCTTTGCTACCTCTCACTCGTACTCAGACCCTTCATTCCAAAAAAAATCTCGTTTTTCTTTTTCTTAGTTTTAATGGGACTAGCAGAATTTTGTGGAATTGGCTTTTCTTCTATAATTTCAATTCAGTCAAATATTTATATAAAGATTCGAGATATCATTCACTGAATCTAAATTTCAATGACCATGAATGAATTAGCAATATGGAACAATCAATTAGCAATATGAATGGATTCGAATTTAAAAAAAAATCATTCCCATCAAAATACCCCTTCATCTTTCATTAATTGGAGAGGTCAATCCCACACCAAAACAATTTTTATGTGTGCTCCTAGAAATTAACTGAGGTGTGAGGAACAGTTTTTATGTCTGTTCGTAGGAATTATCTGAGGTGTGAGGAGTTTGGCAGAGCCTGGCGCAGTTAGAATCTTTAATTGTTTTGCCCTTTTGTAGTTTCCAACGATTTTTTTGAGCCTGCGGACTGTTTTCCAGCTTTTGTGAAGAATCTTGAGTCCCGTGCTCTTGTCTGTGAGACAACTTAAGCTCTGTGCTTTTCTTCTTATGACAGGATTACTTTCCAGGCACTGTGAAAAGGTTTACGTACTAAGCTCTGATATCATGACAAAATGAAAAGCAAAAGAAATAATACATACAGCTGGCTGTTTACAATCACATACTGTTAAGGTTACAAATATAATTAAGAAGTTAGAGCTTTAAAGCAAAGGAAAAAGAACTTGAAAATAAGTACCTTGTCTGTTTTTTCATGTTAGCCAGATATATATTTTCATATTTTCATACATTAAGTACCTTGTCTGTTTTTTCATGTTAGCCAGATATATATTTTCATATTTTCATACATTTAGCCCAGTTAGAGCTTTGGGGTGTGAGGAGCTTGGCAGTGCCTGGCGCAGTTAGAATTTGCAGCAAAAGAAAAAGGACTTGAAAACAAGTAGTCTGCCTGTTTTTTTTCATATTGGTAAGATATATATTCTCATTTTTTTTAAATGAATTTTGCCAGCACCGGCCGCAGTTGGAGCTTTGAAGCAGGAAAAAGCATTTCAAAATAGGTAATCGTAATCGTATTCGTATATGATAATCATGGTTTTCATATATTTGTGTGCAGAAATATCCAAAAAGCCATGGCAAGTGCAGCAAGTGCGATTGGATTCCAAGTGGCCAGCAACGTAGCCGGAAGTTTAATTACTCCACTCTTTACAATCATAGACGATGTTATGAAGCTGGATGAAAAGCATAAGGTTTTGAGAAAAGACTTCAAGCGTTTGAAGAATCTGTTAGAGGATATGATCGAGTTGTTCAAAGATCAGAAGAGAACGCTGCCGAAAACCGTTAAAGGTTGGTTGGAAGAACTGCCAAAGATACTGAAGGAAGCCAAAGCCCTGATTCGTCGATCACAGAAACGGTGTCTCTGGAACTTCAGAGTCGCTACAGAAATTAAACAATGGAACGCCAAGTTTGATAAAGTCTTCAAAGACATGGAGACAGACTTTTCAATACTTGAAAAAGCTCTACATATTTCCGAGTCGCGACGCCGCAGGGGGAAAATTAAGTGTTTTAGTTGTTTTTGTTTTTGTGGAAGGCTGTAAAAACACTTTTCAATACTTCAAAAAGGTGTACATATTTCCGAGTCGCGACGCCGCAGGGGGGAAATTAAGTGTTTTAATTGTTTTTGTTTTTGTGGGAGGATGTAAAAACTATATGACTTATTTCAACAGTGAGGATAGTTATTGGTTGCAATTTACCAATGTGGATTGAATTATCAATGTTAAAATCACATCACACCATCTGAATCATCTGTTAATGGTTTGGTTAATGGACAGTTTTTCAGTTTCACTGGATTACTATATTTTGTGTTATTAACCTTTATGTTAGAAATTTAAGGGAAAACTAGAAATAGACATACTTTTAAATTTTATGTAGTTTTGAATCAGTAATATATTTACAAATTATGATATATAACCAATAACAGAAATAATACAATGGATCTGAACATTACCTTAACAAAAACAAAGAACAAATTTACCTCAAACAAAAACAAAGAACAAATTTACTTTGGGTGTTTGTTGCTTTGATGGTCATGGATCAAACCCTCAAGGGAAGATCTCATCATGATCTTGTGAACAGTTTTGCCAAGAAAAAATTTAGGAGAATATCAGAAAACCAACCAGCATACCAATCATCAAGTACAAGGCTGAAGCAAGGACACCACTGTCAAATATAGAGGCTAAATTAATAAACATAATTAAGTAGCATGGCATGCCTCAACAAGCCCCGATTAGGGTACAACTAGTTGTAGGATAGGTAGCATACAGGTCATAAAACATGGACATCATACAAGAGGTACCAGCAAGGAGAGAAACAATTTTAGGATTGTCATATCAAACCCTGATTAGGGTATGTAAGCTAGGTAGCATACACAAGTCACATGAGTGGGATAACAACAACAATTGGCACCAATAGCACTATAAATGACACAACGACAACAATACGGGAGAAGATGGACTGCCCTAAAGGGGGCCATAGAAAATAGCTAGCAAGAGAACGCATCCAAGGAGGGCCGATCCCAAACTCAGCAGAAAATTAGATTGAAGGAGGGCCATAGCCAGACTCAACAAACAAATCAAATCTAAGGAGGTTGCACCATAAATTCAATAAGAGGAGGAGGTTGCACCACAAACTCAATAAGAGGATCAGATCTAAGGAGGTTGCACCACAAAGTCAATAAGAGGATCAGATCCAAGGAGGGCCGCACCCAAGCTGAGAAAACAAATCATATCTAAGGAGGCTACACCAAAAACTCAACAAGCAAAAGATCCAAGGAGGATCGTACCACATACCCAACAAGAAGACTGATATAAGGAGGGTTGTACCCTATACCATCAAGAGAAAGAATCCAAGGAGAGGGCCGCACCACAAACCAAACTGAACAAAATAAACCAAGAGAAAGTTTTGAGGAAGAAGAAAAAATGAGTAAGTGAGTGATGGGAGATGTCTCTTTTATAGTTTGGTAGGTAACTTAGGGTTAGCTAAATTAACCGTAACTTTAGGGTTAGATTAAACCCTAAAAAAATAAACAATTAAATAATTAATATTTTAATTCATAAAATATTAATTAGAATAGTGAACAAGTCAAAAAGGGGAGAACCGAGGTTAAAGTTGCTAGCAAAGAACCACATAACATTAAAAAGAACGTGGCTCAAGAAAGGGGGGTTGCAACAGTAACAAAACAAAGTCAAAGGGGGTTCTTTAATGGAAAAATGTAAAGTAGAAAAGGATATATCATAAACCAAAGTAACAAGGAGAATATTTATACCTTTTTCTTACCCCAACATACCCCCCAACTTACCTTTTTGCATTTACTCATGCAACAATATAGTTCATATGCAGGGCAATGAGACTGTAGGGTGGAGAGGTCTCTTCTATGTACCTCTAGAAACCATGATTACCTTTAAGTTCTTCAAAAGCAACTTTTTCTTGTTTCTTATGGAGTTCATAAACACATTGATAACCCTCTCGAGGATACCAAATAATGGGGGCATTGTACCTGCATTCAATCCAATAAGGCACTGCTTCCATGATCATATTGGCATACCTTTCTAATTTGAGAGCAACTGCTTGAAAATTCCTAAAACCAACTGGTTCCCTATTCTTGATTTCGTTTGAAGAGACACTCCATCTTAATTTGGCAGCAAAAAGGGCTTCTTCTCTAATTTATCCAAAGTACTGCAACCCTGAATATAGAACATGTCTATGGATGGGAGCTAAAGACTCCACAACCTTTTCCCTCTTCAGAAATGATCTATGTTGTATAATGGTGTCAAAGGGTTTAGAAGGTTCTCCTCTGACCCATAGGTCTATCCCATTTTATCTTTTCATAAAGATCTTATGTGCCTTGGCCCATCTAATTTGATTTTTGGAAAAAGATAAAAAGGCATGAAACTGGATATCCCCAGTGAATGGATTGGGGTTCTCATCTCTGTTTCCTTCTAAAATGAAATTATGAAGATATAATTCACACAAAAAGTATTTTACTGCATCATCTTCTTCTTTGAAACATGAAACAAAATCAGAGACAGTGGCAAACTCAGAATGTGTTCCTTCCCTAATTGCTCTAACTTTTAATAAAAAATATCATTCCAATAAAAATAGGGCATAATTATTAGCAGGGGCCCTGCAAGCTAATACATCAGAATAAATAGAGAGAATATTTCTGATTTGCTCCAAAGCTCCATCAAGCTGACCCTACACCTTCCTTACCTTTTCTCTTGCTCTGTTAAGATCAATAAAGGTTTCATTTTCAGTCACTAACATTGATCGGAGTTATTTGACAATTTTATGATGCTTTGTTACTGGCACCATTTCATTTCGGCATTGGGTTAAGCTCTGTTGGGACTGTTCCAATTTTGTTTCCTGTCTTTTGATAGTGGCATCATGTTCAGAGGAATGAAGCACCCCTTCAGTCTGAACAACTTTTTTTATTGTTACTGGAGCATCTGTCTGATTTCCTGTTTCAGCTGAATCCAAGGGGACATGAAAATCTGTTTTTGTTTCAACAACATGAGTATAAATTTCCCCTCCTTGAACCCTTCCAGTAGGAACTTGATTTCTTCCCTGCATTCTAACTCTCCTACATTTCTCCTTCCTATAGGATTTGTTAGACTGTTCCAGCCACTTCTTAAGTCGTCTAATATTTCCCTTTGATCTGCCAGTTTCTTGTTTTAATACCTTCATTCTCTTGAACTTCTTCCTCAGTGACTTATTCTCATATTTTGTCTCTCTGATTCGACTTTTTCCTTCTTTTGTTGTTTCTTTATGTCCAAGGGAGATTTCAAGGTCTTCAAAATCTTGATCAATTGTAAATTCATTCCCTGTACCCTCTGGGCATTCTTGTTGATCTAAAGGGTTGGTTTCCTTAAACGGAGGCTTTGGATGTTCTGCCACATCAGTAGATTCCCTCATAGAAGAGGATGGCATATATACATCAAGATTATCAAAGACAGAGTTTGAAGGAGGAGAGGTTGGAGCTTGGGGTTCTTACGGGGCATCTGTATCTTCAGTAAGAGAAATTCCCAAATTTCCTAACACTCAGGCTATCTCCTCTTCATATCTTTTAGGGAAAACATCATGCTGCCCTACAGGGTTTTCTTGTGGTGGCTCTTCTGTTTGCACAGTCTCTCGAGTATTTTTAGATTGTCTTGTCTTTATAGCCTTTCTTCTTTTAAGAGAGGGGGTTTTAGGAGAATAAGTTTTTCTTTGTCTTTTCCTTTTTGATGTTTCTTCTTGCATACTCTGAGTTTCTTCTTTGACTGCTCCTCTGCCAACTAAATAATTTCTATTTCAATTTCAGGGTGGGTGGTTGGTATTTTTGTTTGAGCACTTTCTCCCTCTGGCTAAACTACCTCAATCTCTTGTGGAGGAATTTCAGGGTGGATCTCTGACTGGGGAACTTCTGATTGCTCTATTTGAAAGGGTCTATTGAGTTCAATTAGGTCTTCCCACATTATTTTTGCATGATTTAATGCCCTCAATACTATTAATTTTACCATCCCATGATGATTGATTACGCTATCAGGGTCTTTATCTTTTTGAGTTCTTCCAACTACCTCATGCAAAATGCTATTTAAAAGAAATGGCAGATTTAATACTAAATGTTGTTTTAACACTGCTAACAACTTGAGGTGGTGAGGTCTCACCACATCATATCATCCATCACATGTAATTTATCTTTGCACCACTCCTGGTAACTCCCTCTAAGGTTCACTAAGAGTAGAGGGGTTGAGGCCTTTTCCTTTCTTGTCGAATTCCTCCCCTGATTCTGCAAAGGATTCCACAACTTCCTGGAGTGTTGTGTATTTACCAGTCCATTTTGTTCCTTCATTTGGAAATCCTGTAACCTCGGTTATGATGGCATCAGTTACTGGTATTTGTATGCCCCGAAGTATCGATATTTCCTGTTGTAGATTTTGGAAGAATGCCAACACAATATTTGTATCAAATCCCTGCAGCCTATTAAAATATTGTGTCCATCCTAAATGGTTTAGAATTTCCCTATCCTAATCAGTAACTTGCAGCAGTGTAGGTTGATGGCGAATAATTTGGCCACCCATATTTTCTGCAAGAAAATCAACACAACTATCGTTCCCACCTATGAAACTTGTTAGACCAGCATGTAAAAGAAAGTTAACAGAAATGGTATAAAAACAATTACATAACAATATAATGCAGCTTCCCATTGTCTGTAATTATTATGGATTATCGTTAAATCTTTCGGAATGTCCACTCCCCAATGATTGAAAGGTCGACCTCGACTGATCGTATGTGTGAACGTATTAATGATGGGAATTCAAGTGATGGATTATTTAATACGCAACCACTAATGGGTAAAAAAACTGTTAATAATTTCCAAAACAAATTAATATTAATCATGGAAATGAATGATAATCATATCTTTTGTGGAAAGAGAAATCCCAAATACCAATATCCAAAGTGTTAAGGAAGAAATTGTGAATATTTCTAATATGTCCAAGTTTTATAAGTATGCTACTTGTCATAATTTTGTTATCCTTCCTTGTTTTGAATATAGCAAGAATGTTAGCCTCTTCTTAAAGAAATGAAATCTATGAGAACAATAAAAGTTTGGTGAATTAAGATAAACTTCAATACCACATGCAGAGCCACTGCTGCCAGCAGACGTCCATAGCCTTGACAGGGTTGTCATTTAACCCATAGATGAGCCAATATCCTTAATGACTAATTTGAATAGTCTTTTTCCAAAAAGGCCACTATTTTGGTTTGGTAGCTAGATAACAACAATGAAACTCACTAGATCATAACAAAGTGAACAAGCCAATGTGTGATGAGACCTCTTTTCCTTTGACCCTAAATGTCAAAGGCCATTTCCTTCGTGTGGTAGCCATAGTGGAAATTTCACTTATGTTAATCTCTTATAATCGTGGTAGGTTGGCTCATGATGAGACCCCCTATCCTCTTTGAGAGAAGGTTTTTTCTTTTCTTTCATTATTATTATTATTATTATTTAAGGCTTTATTTTATTGTATTTTTATCTCTTTTTTTATTATTATTAAGGGAGGCTCATCTACTTCTTAAGATTTTTGGATGGCTTAAGAAGTGTAAGAATTCCAAGTAAAAATGTTCCTTATACTCCTTATTATGATGTGAATGAAAATTATCATTCAAGTATATATATAAGGGAAAATAAACTAATTATGGTGGTTATGGATCATGAACAATATTAAGATAATTCGAAAGAATCAATCCATAAAAAATTTGATAAGGTATGTTAAATATTCCCCCAAAAGAAAATAAGAAATCGTTTCCATGATAATTAGAAGTGATTCCTTTGAAAATTAGTTATTGAAGTTCATATCCAAAGGAATAGCTAAACGTATAAGGCGCAGTCATAAAAACAACACATGTTGTTGATGGTGTTATCACATGTTAATTTGCATTAATTTTTACAAAGCATCTTGTCCTTGTGTTGTCTTTCCAGTTAGATTTAAAAAAAAATTCACCAGCTCCGTCAAGCTCCCATCACCTAAATCCTTCACTCGATCGATCAAACAAAATAGTCATGTTCTCCATGAGTCAAAAAATTGGCAAATATCCCAAACCTATATCTAGCCTTAATGTTTATTTAAATCCCTCAATTCCATCACTTCATTCATTTTTACCCTTATTATCATATTCACATTGAAAATTAAAAATATTCATTTTATTAAGCTTAAGCACCCTTATCCTATCCAGAAAGTCATGTGATAAGATGCATATGCCCAAAGTCCTTAGAAAATGGAAAAAGGGTTTATTATATTATTAATATAATATTTGTATATTTTAATATTTATATTAACATTTAATCCAATATTTAATTCATGAACTCACCTCAACTCATGGGCATGAATCTCAATTTTTAATGTGGAAAATTCAAAGGGTGGATGGAGGAACCACATACATTTTGGGGGTTGAAATTAAATGAAGGTTAATTATTTGAAGGTGGGCCGAAATTTGGACCGTGGCTTTTAAGTGGGAGACGTATTCTTAAGTGATGCATTTTGGGGGTAAAAGTGGTGTGGGTTAAAACCACTCCTCCCAAGACTGAAATACCATGGAAAACATTTAATATATGGTTTATGTGTGACATATTTATGTGCGTTTCAATACTAATCATGGAATTTCCAACAAATTTCTTCCTCCCCGTGGAAGAATTTCACGGAGATGAAAATTGAATTTTACAGCAGAGAAGTAAATGTTTTTAAATGGGAAGATGGTAACCAAGAGATGGTTTTCAAAACCATGGGAAACAAACTAGTAAATGGTTTTCACAGTGAAATGGTAAATTGGAAACAAGAAGACATAGTAAATGGTTTTCACAGTGAAATGGTAAATTGGGAAAAACAAGACATGGTTTTCAAAACCACGGGAAACAAACAATAAATGGTTTAAAAAACCACTAGCATGAAATAAAATATGAAAAATTAATTCTAGAGGATTAAAAAATATCTGGGAATTATTTTTATTCAAATATATTATTCTCAAATATTTAAGGAGAATATGGATAAATGAAATTAGATTTGAAAGAGTACAAGTGACATTTAAAAGAGAATGTGACAGAGGAAGGAGTTGAAGTGTCAAAGGAATCAGTAGTTGGATCATGAAACATTTTTATGTTAATCATTATAATCAGTTCCCATACCAAAACTGTCATTTGTATTCATTGTACTCAGTTTTAGAAGTTGAAACGTTTCATTTCAGTTATTCTAAGCGGTTTCACACCGAAGGAACTCGAACTATATAAGTATTAGAGGTTGGCAGAAATGTAAGGGTACAATTCTGGCTGTTATGAACTCTATTGTAATTTTCTGAAGTTGAATTGAATACATATGCAGAAGATTTTGAAGTCCCTATGAAAAGATTCTAATGGTGGTGATATGAGTTTTGTCTTCTCTCATTGTATGTATTTTCCATGTTTCTAATTCCATTTACATTGTCTTATGTTTAAATTGGATATTTTAAAGGCCCCGAATTCATCTTATGATTCTCTTGGCTTAATCAATTTAAACTGTGTGAATTTATTCCTAACTAATTCATAATTCATTTCATTAATGCTATGATGCAGTTACTTGTTTTTCTCTTTTCCTCTTACACTCTGCAATTTTCAATTTAAAACTCATATTCATCGCCTCATTTATCCTTTATTCTTTAGAGAGTTCTACTGGACAGTGAGTCTGTTCATTTCTTTTTAGAATTTCGACTCCATATCCCTGAGTGTCCCTCCCCTTCCTCGCTAGAAACTCTATAGAAAAACCCCCAAAACAAACCAAAAACTAGCCATTGAATTCCAAATAAACACCAAGTGACATGAGAGATCCCTCTCCAAGATGAGAAGGCTAGTACCGAGCTCTAAAGTTGGTTGAAACAATTACCTCTATCGTTTGTTTATCAGTCAGACAAATTTACAGAGTGCTAACATCCTCGCGTCGTTGTCGAGGATCGAAAGTGAAATCTCCCCTAAGAGAAGAAACAAATTTCAGATCTCATTACTGATGGTGAAAAGTATTCATACACAAAAATGTTGTACATCATTCACCTGTCGACTCCATTTTCAAGAATCTAGAATTCACAATTTTCATGGTGAATCTATTGTCCAAAGACTCAGTATCCTGAAGATTTTATTGGCGAATCAAATCAAACTTCAAATGTGATTCAGAGATTCCACTGTAGGATGAGATACATTGACAGAGCTATGAAAGGAAATCATGGGAGAAAACAAGTACCTCAAGTTGAGTTTTTTCCAAGACAATATTTTTTGTTATTAATTACCTTTTGTCATTTCCTAAACATGTTAAACAAATGTTTTTCCAAGGAAACTGCTCTGATACCATTTGTAAGGTATGAGGTTATTATATTAGCAGAAAAGAGAAATAATGCATATAATAACATCGAGATAACAACAAAATACATAAATACTTCAGAGAGAACAACAAAACAACAAATTATATGAAACCACAACACCAGAATTATACCTTTATTAACAGGAAACAATGTTCACTTGCCTCTTCGAAGGGGGAACCTCCAAAAGAGAAGATCTCTATTACAATAATTCTTTAAGACAAAACTTCTCATACCCTATACTCTTATTTATACTAAATATATATATCCAAAAGAACAATTTAGAGGAAGATCCTTCTAGAAGTGAAAGATTCTATTAGGTCTTTGAGTACATTTGACTTATTCCTCCTTATTGCTAGGGATTATTAATATTGAGCTTTATTACATAGAAATATATTATTCTACCCACTTGAGGGGTTTGTGAGGTTAGGTCTCGAACAAAATCCACCTCATATTCATTTGATGACTTAGATGGGGTCTTCTTGGGAAACATTCATTGACTTGGGGATTGGCCTACCCAATAGGGCACCTTGACGACCCTTCCATACCAAAATTTGGAAAAGTTTATAAGGTCTTTGGGCCTTTCATTAATTTGAAAAGGTGGTTTTCATGCACATGTTTGGGTGGTTGTATTATTAGATGTGGCTTACTTGGTGTGATTTGTATCACTTATGGACCCTTGGAGGGCGTACTTGTTTGTCTTTGCAAGACCTCACCATGTGAAATCCATGCATGAAGAAACTATGCCACTTGGACCTTTGTAGGGACTTGGAAGCCCATGAGATGGATGTTATACCCTACTTTTGGGGCACCCTTCATGATGAGCATTGCACATGGAATAAGAAGGTAGTTTCATTTGGAGGCACCTTAGCATCACCAAAGGATGAGATTGTAACTTCCCCCACTTGAACATTTGTCTTTGGAAACCTAGATGTCACCCTTCTATCCCTTGACGTCGCCTAGGGGCTATGGTTTGATGTTCCATATGGTGATTTGATGGGAGGATGCACTTAGAATGGACCTTGGCACATGAGAGAGTGACACGTGGCCTTTGGAGGCCCAATGATATCATCTTGAAGCTTGACATCACCTCCTCTAGCCCAACGTCACCTTCTTAGGGCATGACATCACCCTTTTAGGGTTTCATTTGATGTAAATTTTTATGTTTTGAATTTATGTAAAGACAATTAGGGTTCAACCCCTCTTGTAGATACATGACTTTTGATTGGAGTCTCTTGAATGGCCAAGGTTTCCATATAAATATTGCTAGCCAAGATTCATTTTATCATCACATCCTCTCATCATTTGGGAGAGAGTACTTATGAAATTTTCACCCTTTTAGGGTTATTAGCTCTTTTAACTTATGCAATGTTTCTTGGAGGTCAAGTGTGGATGCTTCTTTTCCGATTTTTGGATGGTATTCCTGCAATTAGGGTTTAATATTGTCACATCTTGGTCAAGTAATTAAATTTATGGAATTTCATTTCATGTTAGTGAATGTTAATGGTAAATTTTACTTGTTCATATTGAAGATATTGCTTGATAAAACCCTAAGAGAAGAGCATAAGTTCTTCCTCCTCTCACAAGGTTAATTTCTTCCATAAATTTGTGAAGGAAATCCTACCTATGGTTAGACTCCTAAATCCCTAAAGTGCTAGCACTTTAGGATTTTATCCCTAGACTCTTGATTGTTGACCTAGGTGAAGCTACAAGAAGGGATAAAAGGTTTCTGGGGCCCAAAAGTGCTTGCACCCTAGAATTCTCCTCCTCAAGATTCAATCTCTTGGGCACTAATGTGTTAGCAAGGTCTTAGAGATTGAATCCTACCTCTTGGTTACATCTAGATAAAGTTCCAATACTAGTTATGTTTTTTGTTGTAAAGACTCTATAGCCCTGATGCACTAATCTTTAAATCTCTCTTGTGGTGAAAGTAATCAACAAATTCTTTATTCTTAATTTCTCAAGCTATCTACTAACTTTACTAACACTAACTTGAGCTTATTTAATTGCTAACTTGCTTCTGTTGCAAAATTTTTCCACAACAATCTTAATATACTTTCATTTGTTGCATACATTGATTTAAATGTGGCCTAACTTACTCATAAATTGAATCTAACAATTGGATACAAATCTACGAGGTTTATGCTAAGTTTCTATTGTTAATTGTTGCATTTCTAAGGCATATTTATTGCCGATTTGTTAAAAACTTTCACTTGTTGTACTGCTGCAAATTTGTACCAACTTAGCAAATTATCATTGTCTAGTGTCTCATGAGGTATTTCTTGCATGTTTGTACTTGGAAATCAATCATATATATATA
>ML805922.1:151556-175116 GCA_009831015.1 Picea engelmannii | reverse complement strand
ATATATATATATATATATATATATATATATATATATATATATATATATATATATATATATATATATATATATATAAGTGTTCTTGTTCGGGAAAGTACTCAAAGAACTCCATACCTCATCCTTTTCACCGACCTAGACTTATCATTCAGTGATCAAGAGAGGGGGCAATGGGCTTGGCTAACAAGATTGCTACTTTAATCACTTGAGGTCACCAGGGAAGCCTCCCTTTTGGTGGACCTCCTCCATCACTAAAACAAGGGGATTTCTTACTAAGCTGACAGTGTTAGGATTTCATGTAGTTATATAAAATTTGGTCATCTTGTGTTGGGATTTGCACAACTACAAATCATTCGATAACAATTTCAATACATTGATTGCAGTGACAATATAGTCATTGATTATAATAGTGATACAATATATGCTATGTGTGAAATATTCCTAAAAGAAATTAAGCACTTGCATTGATTTTATCTATGATAGAATGCAAAAAAAATAGGATATATTGATTTCAAATTGATAAAATGAAAAATGATTCCATGCATTGATTTTAAAAGATATAGAAAAAATTGATCTTGTTTATTGATTTCTATAGCAAGATAGTGCAAATTATCAAGTCAAATGATTTTACCA
Organism: Picea engelmannii; assembly: GCA_009831015.1. Lineage (NCBI taxonomy): Eukaryota > Viridiplantae > Streptophyta > Pinopsida > Pinales > Pinaceae > Picea > Picea engelmannii. The sequence goes on along the minus strand of ML805922.1, from coordinate 174,486 downwards.
ATAAAATAAAATAGTGCAATGTCATTTCAAAATTAGTAATATAATTTTGTGAAAAAAGTTTTGAGTTATAACGTAAGTCCACTTGAGTATGACTTCTATGTTAGTATTAGTAGAAAAAAAACAAGTATTAGTATCATCATATATATATATATATATATATATATATATATATATATATATATATATATATATATATATATATATACAATGCATTAAAAGCAAAATCAGACAACAAAATATAAAAAAAATTATAAGGAAAAGGAAAATATGTGATAGGGAAAATAAATCATTAATATTAAAGAGCAAAAGAGTTGATATATGAAGTTAAAGATTTGAATAGTCTTTGAAATCAACTTTCATATTCATGTGATAAATATATAAATATGAAAACATGGAAAAATTAACATATGTAAATAAAATAAAAAGTAAAAAAAACATATTTATCATATATAAATCTATTTAATAGTTATCCTATATAACCTATTAATTTCTTACTATTCACCTTATTCTTAGAATAACTTTCTTCTTCAAACAAATTTAAGTAAACTTTAATACTTAATAAATTAAAAAAAAACAAATAACAATGTGTTGATAGTTGATAATTAGTAAATTTCAAAAAAAAACAAATAACAACTTTCAAATGGTTAAATACCATATGCCATTTTCCTTACTCAAAACACAATAAATCCATAGATTTACTTCTCTTTAAACCTTATAAAAAGCCCTATAAATAAAATAAAATACATCTCACAATACCGACTCCATACGTAATCAGTGCCTGAGTTCCTCGTCCTTTTGAGATTGTGCAAAAACAAATCGTCACCATAAAAATGGTTCATCCTGCGCAATGGCTCAGGATAAAAATGGTTCAGTCTGCGTGTGCGGATTGTTTACTCTTGAACTGTTCTTATAAAATAACAATATTTTTTAACTGTTCGTCTACATGTGGTTAAGTTGTTACTTATTCGCATATATATATTTTCTGAAAAAAGGGCAAGGAATGGCCGTGCAAATGTATCAGCCAATTGGATAAGTTTGCTTAACTCTATTTCGAAGAGGCACTTACGTTGTGGATTCTCCTGTCCATCCATTACTATCTGCTTTACAGGACACAAAAATTCCACACGCCAATTGGAAAAGTTTACTCGACTTATCATGGCGATAATTTAGTTTGAAGAGACACTAACTTTGAATCCTGTCCCTTCATAGCTATTTCCTTCAGAATGACAAATAGATCCCACACGGTTTGTCTGTCCCTGTGAGTGTCGGACTCCTGTATCACTATCTGCCTTAAAGACAAATAGAATAGATCGACTGCTCCATTAAAATGCGAAGAAAACGCGTACAAATGTCTTGCTGGTCAAGAAATGTCAATATACAGTTTCATTTTATATATTTTGAGTTTCAATATAAAAAAAATTGATCCACTTCTTCGACAGAGTACGATTGGGGTAGAATAGGGTTTGATCTAGTCAGTCATATTTTGACTTTAGTATTAAACAAGTCATCCCTTCTTCATGTATTTGTTTCTGAGAGTTCTGTCTTGGATTTCCAAAAAGGTGAGTAATATCCAGTTTGCTATGTAATATTAAATAAGTCATTCTTTTTTCTTGTACTAGTTTTTTAGAATTTTGTTTTGGATTTACAGAAAAGTAAGCAATATCCAACTTGCTAAACAACATTAAATACATTTTGACTTTAATATTAAACAAGTCATGGCTTTTTCTTAATTCTCGTTCCTGATAGTTCTGTCTTGGATTTCCAAGAAGGCATTGAATGATGCATCATGTGGATTATAGACAGTAGGATCAGAGCAGCAGCTTTCTTGCTAAAGTTGTGACTCTGAGGAAAATGAAGAGTGTGACTTGAGTTTCTTGCCGGTGTTGAAATTTCAGCACTGACAAAAGCATGAGAACCATTGATTAGAATCTTCAATTCCAGAATCTGAGCTTATACAACCTTATATTTCGTTACTACCTCTCACTCCTACTCAGAACCTTCATTCCCTGCAAAAAATATTTTCGTGTTTCTTTTGAGGAAAATGAAGACTGTGATTCTGAGTTCTTGCCAGTGTTGAAATTTCAGCAAGGGCAAGAGCTGAGGCACTGATCATAACCTTCCTTCAATTTCAAAATCTGAGCTTATACAGCCTGGTATTTCTTTGCTACCTCTCACTCTTACTCAGAGCCTTCATTCCTCCTAAAAGAATCTCGTTTTTCTTTTTCTTAGTTTTAATGGTAGTAGCAGAATTTTGTGGAATTGGTTTTTATTCAATTCAGTCAAATATTCATCCAAAGATTCGAGATATCATTCACTAAATCTAAATTTCAATGACCATGAATGAATGAGCAATAGGTTATTCACAAAAACCTCGTATGCCAAAAAGTAAATTGTAGTGTTCTCAAAGCCGAACCTCATTGTAAACCATGTTTTGAAAGGAATTGTAATTATGTTTTATAGGCTGGTGAGCCAAGTTTTTATAAGCTGGAGGCTTATGTGTTGTCAGGCCAGAGAGCCTCAGTGTTGAAGGCCAGGAGCCTGCTGTTGTATATGTAATCACGCAGAACAATTAATAAAACATAAACATCGCCATGTGCAGACCGACCATGATGAATGAGTGAAGGGGGACTAAGCATCCATAAGGTAGGCAAGGAATTAGGGGCTGGAAGGTGGAAAAATGGGCTAAGTGTTGAGCCTAGGGGCTAAGCCTAGGGGGCTTAAGCCTTGGAATAATATTTTAATATTATCCTAAAAGACATGTGCATTTTATGTTTTATCCTAAGTTTCTGGCAAGGGGAGAACATGCAAGGGAGATGCATCCTGGTGGAACACATGCAGTTTCATGGGTGACAAGTGTCAACCCTGACGCATGCGAATAAAACGGCTAGGGTGAGCCATGAGAAGGGTTCCTCCCCCATTCTACCCGATTGTCTGAATGCGTACAAAGCTCTGGATAGTACTACCAACCCGACTCCTGCAGAGAACCTTCGTGTTTCCCTATGATTCAAAAGGTCTGTGTCTGGCTCTGAGAAAACCCGTGTGTGTGCATTCCCAGAACGAGAAGCCTATGTTGTTTCTAAAGAGTTGGTCTCACCCTCCATTCTGAGTCATGGAGACTGTGTCGACCACTGCGGGAATTACTCATCAGGAATTCCTGTGAACCATCACTGAGAGGCTTCAAGCCATTGTTGAGCCTGTTGAGAGGCTATCTTTGTATTTCCAGTTGGCTATGGTGACCACGCAGAACTCGACTATGCGTGGCTTGATGGCCAGCGCGAGTTGTGATTGAGCCTGTGTGTGATCTCTCTCTAGGTGAGAGAGGTGGATGTTGTTGGAAGAGGTTTTCTTCCAGAGAGTGTTCAGCACCAACTTCAGGCTCTGAGACTTCCTGATCCGGCCTGTTGCCGAGACCCAGAGAGGGAGATTATCATCGATGGATTGTTCTTGTGAAGGTGTATATTCCCGGGCGGAACGAGAGTCTGGTAGTAGTGGACGTAAGATGGCATCCTTGGAAGAATCCTTCCAGATTTTATGTGTTGTTTTCCCTGTAACCTTAGCCTAGCCTAAGATTCCTTGCCTTGGGGTGGAGCTTAGTGCTAGCTCGGGGGTGACCCACTGCTGAGCTGATGAGCAGTATGGTTTAAGGCTGGGAGGTTCGTGGAAGGCCTGCACTTGGTTGGTGGATTCTACGACTATTAAAAAGATAAGTATTTGTTTATGTTTTAATCATGTTTTTGCATGACTCTACTGCTTATGTTATCATGATTTCCGCTGTGTATATGAATTAGTATGAAATGCTATTGATTGTTAATTATGGCAGTAACTCATATGAATACTTTGTGTAGAAGGTGTTTATTTGTTTAAACGAATGGGATTATAATACCTGTATGAGTTATGTATAGAGTGGTGTTATAGTCCTCTTTTAATAGCGTTGAAACCATGGTAGCTGAAAGGGTGCGCTACAGTTTGGTATCAGAGCCAAGGTTTCGACACTGAGCCTAGATGAGCTAGTCGAGCGGTCTTTGGACTGAGAATCCGAGGGGAAATTTGGTCTGGAAGGTTAATTTCGGACCCTGGTTTGCTCCAAAGTGTCAAGGAGTTACTTGACGAGTTTTTAAAGCTCAGGAGGTATAGCGGCGTTATGAAACCGCAGCTAGTGTGGTATAAGTGCATAGGGAGAGAGAAATCCACATCGGAAGTGTAGGAGCTTTAGGATCTGTTCGGGAGGGAAGGTGAGCCCTCATGATAGTTAGATCTAGAAAGTGTGCACGGGCTTTAAATCCCTTTGAAATTGCACAGGAGTATGGAAATCATGATACGCGAAACCCCGAGTTAGTCAAAACCGTCCATCAGAAAGAACGTGTGGAGAGCGATCAGCCTTTCGCTGACTCATAACTTGAAAATAGTCAACGAGTGAGTTCATGAGAATTCACGAAACGTGAATTCATGATTGGATCATAACCGTCGACCTAAGAGAGATCGGGACCATTAATTGCCCAGGAAGAAATCGACGTTTTGGGAGATGGGAGGTGAGAAGAGGTGAGCACCTCCGAAAAACCCGAAACCCCAAAATCACAAAAACAATCTACACTGTAGATCGTGGGGAGAAGTGTAGTGTCCCCAACGCCGAGCCCCGTTGCAAATTATGATATATCAAATGAATTGTAAACATGTTCTATAGGCTGTTGAACCAAGTTTTGTATAAGCCGGTAGGCTTATGTGTTTGTTAGGCTAGGAAGCCTAAGTGTTTGAAGGCCAGGAGCCTGGTGTTGTACTTGTATGTATGCAGAACAATTAATCAAATATAAACACCGCCAGGTGCAGACCGACCACAATGAATGAGTGAAGGGGGACTGAGCATCCATAGAGTGGGCAAGGAATTAGGGGCTGGAAGGTGGGAAAGGGGCTAAGTGTTGAGCCTAGGGGGCTTAAGCCTGGGAATAATATTTTAATATTATTCCAAAAGTTATGTGCATCATATGTTTTTATCCTAAGTCCTTTTGGAAGGACACGTGAATTCCCAAGTGGTGGGAGGAACGTGTGCTGGTGGAATGCATGCAGTTCCATGGGTGACAAGTGTCAACCCTGGTGCATGCAAATAAAACGGCCAGGGTGAGCCGTGAGAAGGGTTCCTCTCCTGCATTCTACCTGACGGTCTGAAGGTGAATGATTGGACCTCTGCAAAAGAATACCCTGGTGCAACCCTGAAAGCCGGAAAAGCCTGTGTTGATTTAAGGGATAGCCGGTACATCCTTTGCTTGAACAGTTGGAGCCTATGCATGGGATCTCTGCACACTTTGTGCAATCCCAAAACCAAAACCGTGAAGACTATCCTGTGTTTGTTGAACTCGTTTAGGAAGCCTGTGTCTGTTTTTCCCAATTGGTTGTTGTAGCCACGCAGCGCTGGACTGCCCGAGGCTTACGGGCCAGTGTAAGTCTGCGTCGAACCTGTGTGTAACCTCTCGCCAGGGGAGGGAGGTGATTGTTGTTGGAAGAAGCAAGTTGTCAAGCCTGTGAGCAACTCTTTCCAGGAGAGAGAGTTTGTTGAGAAGTGGTTTCTTCCAGAGAGTGTCCAGCACCAGCTTCATGCTCTGAGACTTCCTGATCCGGCCTGTTGCCAAGACCCAGAAAGGGAGGTTAGCACTGATGGAATGTGCTTGTGAAGGTGTATAATCCCGGGCAGAACAGGCATGTGGGGAATGAGAGTCTGGTAGTAGTGGGCGTAAGATGGCATCCTGAGAAAAATCCTTCCAGATTCTAAGTCTTGATTTCCCTATAACACCAGCTTCAGGCTTTGAGACTTCCTGATCTGTCATGTTGCCGAGACCCAGAAAGGTAGGTTAACACCGATGGACTGTGCTTGTGAAGGTGTATACTTGTTTCAGGATTAATCCGTAAGTGCGGACACGAACTGATCTCCCTAGATCCACCCGGATCTAGAACAAAACAGAACAAAATACTACACTTTCTCTAGATCTAGCCTATTGAATGAACTAAGAGATAAGGATTATAGACATACCTCGTGAATGCTTTCCTTAGGTCTCTGTTGTTCCAAGCTTTTCTCCAATGCTCTTGCACCGTTCAGATCACATCAGTACAAACCAATCGAAGTATAGGCAGATTAATATATTCAATAGCTAGTCTATACATATGATCAAGGAATTATGTAATAAAGAGACATCATCTTTATGGGAAAGGGACATATTACTGTATTGAATTAATTGAAAGTGAAACTTACAACCTGAGCCTTGATGTCGTAGGTCTCCTTTCGATGGCTCCTAGATCTGACACACACACTTGCTCATGCATGAAGAAAATCAACCACTTTTGATGACCTTGTTGTTGTCTCTAGCTGCTATAGCATCAGTCCTCCATACAGTCTTGCACTATTTATCCAATCAATCTCTTGCTAGTTTGCTTCTAACCTTTCCCATGAGTAATCTCCTCAATATATAGGAGAAGATAATTTAGTTACTTGGATAGGAAATGATCCCAAGATATTTGGAATGCCAGCACTTGAACAACCATTCATTAGCCAACTCATTCTTCTCGAAGATTCTCTTCTAGAAGGCTCGAGAACTTCATCTTTTTCCTCTTTAAGAAGATGTTCGCACCCTGGCAGTTATTACAATGTGAACTATTCGCACCCTAGCTTAATGCAGCCTGCGAGAATCAGGCATTCTCACAGGCAAGTATATAAGTAGCCTGCGAACTTCTTGAAAAACATAGTTTCTGGAGGCAGACAAGTGTAACTTTTCTCAGGAAAGTATTCTTAATGAAGAGCTTGATTTTCCATCATCATGACATCACCATAACATCATCGCGATGACCAAAATTGCGGATAACAGAATGCCCCCCAAAGTTTGAGAGTGGAATCAGTGACAGTCGACAGACTTTGTAAGCTGCATGTGTGTGTCAAGAACCAAGAGCACATCTAATCGAAAACCTGCAAACATCCAAGCATCGGCAGAATATAATATGTATCCCTTCTGAGGTAGGCATTCCCATACTCAAATCATAGATTGATGACATCATAAACAAAGATCATGGCCACCAATCATACACTGTGGATCCATGCAGTCATAATATAGCATAGCCACCTGAATACACTGTGGATCTATGCGACAAATTTTCAGTCAAGACAACATAGCCACGAAACATACACAGTGGATCTATGTGTCGCAAATTATATATACTCCATCGCAACCTGGATCACAAAGATAATATCTAGGGTCTTCAACCTCATCGCCCAAAGTATGAATCTGACCATGTGATTACATGTATTGAAGTCGAACATGGCAGAAACCACTTGATTACCGGTCATTGATGCAACCGTTAACAAGTGCGAGGGAAATCACCATTGATGTCAATGACTCCCAAGGTACTAAAGTACAATCCATCGATTGTGAATAAATGAGCTGATGTCGAACAATCGACGAAATCTTTTGATCAGGGGTCAATGATGTAAACCCACTGTCGAAAGCGAGGAAACTTTCCATTGAGGCATGCAAGTTCCAAGGTACTGAATGATTTCTAAGTCTTAATCCCGGATAATGTGTTGATGTCGACGGAACAAGACTCGTCACAGGAGGGCCTTGATGTATCCCCCATCAATGACACGAAATGAGTAACAGAGTTTGAAAATGAAATAGAGCATGTAATAATTGTACTTTGGACACAGGGAAGGCCGACACGAAAATGGCCGACTCAAATAGAGGTTTCAAACGGACTGCTCTTGAACATATGAACGACACGACCAATGATTTGGCAACATTGACTCAAATACGACACATGGAAAGACCTTGTTATCAAATCGAATGAGAGACAAATGGATTACCCAAACCGGCTTCAAATGATGAATAGGGAGTGTCATGTTCAAGAGAGACTCTTATTGCCAATTAATGTAAAGATGAAACATATCCCTTTCCCAAATTTTCCCCCCACCATTTCTGGCAAGTATCTCTTTATTTTTACGCAAGCTTGAAGAGGATCACATATGCTTGTTGATATAAGCTCATCCTTCGGACGAGTCCCTCGGAGTATTTTTAACGAACCCTAGGAAGGAGTGGTTCGGTCCTATTACGGGTCTGTCAATGTTTGTTTAACGAGTCCAGAGATAGTAAACTTGGAGGTTTTTCAAGATTATAGAGTTTGGAAAAACACTTAAAAGAGAACTCTCTCAGTTCTTTTTTCATACAATAGTCCAACGAGACTGAAAAAGGGTTAAACTACTGCTCGAAGGATGCATACTTCAAATACTTTAGCGAGCGTGAAAATAGCAAGATCACTCGGCAATCTTTTCTTGTTTAGAGAGTCTGAAAAGAGCTTAAAGATAACTCCAGGGGGGGTTCCTTTTTTGTGTCACCACAGCGAGCTCGGAAAAGGGATAAAACGATGCTCGATCATGTTCTTATGTTTTTGACAAGCGCAAGAACGGATAAAAAGCGCTTGAGGTTTGATATCAAAACCATAGAAAACCAATAAAATCATACCACACCGTAGAAAAAATCGTCCATGACCCTCCTTGTTCTATACCTGCAATGCACTTTACTCATTTCCTCATTAGTAATTAGGGTTAAATAATGGGTAAATATAAAAAATCCACTTTTGACATAGTAAAAAAAAGTAATTAAAACAAACCCATAACACATTTTTACCATGTCATTTTACCCTTTTACCATTTGAGTACAAAAACTTCCAATTTACCTTCTACCTTTATCGTCGATTTTCGGGAGCTTCGGGGCATCATTCCACGAGCCGTCTGGATCATATTGGTAAGTTCTCCATTCTCTAGCTTTTCATGGTTTAAATTCATGATTTCATTGGTTAAATTTCAAGTTTTAAGTTAGTTTTTGAAACCCTATGCGTGTAGAGGGATTCTCGCAGGATGCCCATACGGGACCTGCGAGAATGATTCATTCTCGCAGGTGGGCCTAAGGCAGAGTGCGAGAAGTTTGCACTGTGTGCCATAGGCCACCTGCGAACAGCGTAAAGTTCAAAATTTTATGCAACGTTTAGCCAACAAAATGAATTTTTCCCATGTTTAAGATTATTAACTATCTTCTTATGTTTGCCATGTAGGTTAATAACCATCATCATGGTGCTCGAATGGAGAGAACGGGAACATGAGGAAGATAATACAAACATCGAAAATCACCCTCAAACCATTGTTGCTTTAAGAAATTGCGGTCTCCTGGAATATTTCCGCATCCCGGGCATGAGAGCCCAAGTTTGATTGCTAGAGTACTTGATCCAAATGTGGGACTCGGATCAACAAGTCTTCAATGTGGGAGCTCATACCTTGACTATAGACATCGAGGACATCTATTTCTTGACTGGGTTATCCAGATGAGGGTCCTACGTCAGTTTGACTGGTAACCGAAGGGGTGGTTTAAAAATGAGTGAGTATTACAGGCAGTACTGCGTGCCTGAGGCTGAACGACAGAAAGGGAAGGTGGCTATTTGGGGAGTGACTGATATAACTCTCCGTACCATTCTCTTCACTATCGCTCGGATGGCAGGAAGTGCTACCCCACATATGGCTCTACAGAGCTATTTTCAGTATGCCATCGAGTGTACTGAGCCCCGGGTCTTCAACTGGGCTGATGCAGTTCTACGCAGTCTCAAGAAACAACTGACCAACTATAGGCATGGAGATCTAAAACAGTTTGGGTATGGATCTCTATTAGTGTCATTCTTCTGTGAGACGGTCCTGGTGTTTAGGCTTCAGGCTGAGTGGCACTTTCCGGGTCCTAGGGACCCAAGGATGTTACGATGGTGCCGACTCATGGCCCGTCATGTGGCAGGACCGATCGTCAGGTATGACGATATGTTCTTCGACTGGCTTCAAGGCCAGGTGTTGATGGTAGAGGATTACGCATATGCTGGTTTAGATTTCCATGGTGATCCTGACCTTGCACTGCCTGAGGATGCACAGTGGAGAGATGTCGGTAAGAAGTACACCAATTTTAAGTTTTTAAACGTTTTTGTATTTTTAACATATTTAAATGTTTTTTTTGTTTTATAGATTTATCTGAAGACTAACACCAAAATTTTGTCAATAACGCAGACGTTGGAGCATATAGACCCGCTGGCAGTTCTCCTGTCCAGCGACGAGGAGAGGCAACAGTAGCAGTTCCACAGTACGTCGAGGATTACTTGACGGTGGAGCAGAATTTAGAGGGCCTTATGGCAGATGTTCCAGATATGCCCCTAGAGGAGATTCCTCGACGTGATCAACGTCACACCGTGGGAGTCTCTGCATCTATGGGTCGCTAGCTCCGCAGAGTTGCTAGGACATTAGTCTGTTATCGTGAACATCATTAGTGATGTCATTTTGTAGAAGCCACGAGCTTCAATTTTTTATATTTTGGTCTTCGGACAATCATTTTGTAAAAAACAAACTTTGATCACTATATATATATATATATACACAGCTTCTACCGGCTTACTTTACATTGTGTACATTTTAATGTGTTTGATTTATAAATTGTTCAAATGCCTGTCCAATACATAATTAGCTAAAGCATCTGTTAATGTATTAAGACGTCTAGGAATGTGTTGATATTCAATGTGATCAAAATACCATTCCAAGAAGCGAATCCGCAAATATACTCTTAATAAAGTAGAACTTTGAATAGAATATACATTACTGAGTTGTAGTGCTACCAGCTGCGAGTCAAGTCGGACAACCAAATGACGAATTCCAAGAGAAATAACATCAACCAATAGTTCAACAACGACGCTATACTCTGCGATGTTGTTGGTTACTCGGCCAAGACATATACCTCGTAGAGATATGAGTTTGTTTGTCGGGGCATAGATTGCCCATGCAGCGGAAGCTAGGTTCCGAGTACTACGGCTAGCTCCATCAGCGAAGCCAATATAAGGTAGCGAATACTCTGACATCTGGAAATCAAACACAATGTCACGTAAGGGCAGAGACCAGATAACATCAAAAACAAAAATAAAGTAACACACACATGCAGTATGATACATAAAATACAAGTACTCATGCACAAATAACTTATGCATAGTACTTCTTTAAGTACAACCCATTCCTGGGTTCACTCAAAGGTACACCATCATAATCAACTAGCTCATACGCTCCTTTTTCTAAAACTTTGCTGACTATATAGGGACCACGCTACATAGGTTCAAATTTCCCAGCTCCTAGGACATCTTTATCCTGTTCATACAAAAGAACAAGATCACCTTTAGAGAAAACATGAGGCTTGACATGCTTGTCATATTGTGCCTTAACGCGTTTCTTTTGGGCTTCTATTACTAAAGTGGCATCACGTCGGGTCTTGTCTAATCGCATCAAATACAACAGACGTTATTCTTCGGTAGAGGTATTGGGTAAGAGCTCAACAGCTAGCTTCAAAGAAGGTATTTCACATTCTATTGGCAGAATGGCTTCCATGCCATAAACTAATTGAAAAGGTGTAAATCCCGTGGTGGATTTAACAGATGTCCGATACACCCACAATGCTGAAAACAACATCGTGTGCCAGCTAGTCTTATGTATTCCTATCATCCGTCGAATCAGAGTTATGAGAAACTTATTGATTGCTTTGACTTGGCCATTAGCCTGTGGGTAATAGGGTGTTGAGCTATCATGATGAAGGCCCAACTTCTCTGTAAGTTCTGACATCATATAATTCCTAAAATGACTACCGTGATCGGTGATGTTAGCCTGAGGGACACCAAAATGAGTGATGACATGATTGAAAAGAAATAACACTGCAGTCTTCCCAGTATTATCGAATGTCGGCATTGCCTCGGCCCACTTTGTAAAATAATCAACAACTACAATAATATAACCATGCCCCTCGACCGAGTGAGGGTGACATGTCATGAAATCAATGCCCCATTTAGCAAAAGGACCTACTTAGACTACAGGATGAAGGGGAGAAGGATGCGACCGAATCTTCTATTGATAGGTCTGGCAGGCATGACACTTTTGAACAGCAGTAATGCAATCATTGAACAGGGAAGGCCAAAAGTATCCTGCACGTAATATCTTCTGGGCAGTAGCATACCCAGACATATGACCGCCACATGCTCCTGAATGGCACATTCAAAGCTTTCTCAGCCTCGTCAAAAGTCAAACAACATCGAAAGACAGAGTCAATGCCTCGACGGTAAAGAGTATCGTCGAGGATAATGTACTGGCGAGCCTGATAACGTATACGATGCCGTTCATTACTGGACAAAGCAGGCCGAAAAGTTTGAGTTTGGAGATATATAATGATATCTCCATACCAAATATCATCAGTACTGATAAGGAAAAGTGACTCATCAGGTAACGAATTCACTGCTACACTTTCCGTGGCAAAGTGGGGGAAATCACAAATTAACTCAGCAAAAACTAAGGATTTCTTTGACGTGGCGTGATCGAATTCCAAGTCGAACTCCTGGAGAATGACAATCCACTTGGACTACTTGTCCCCCAGCAATTGATGTGTCAATATATGTTGCATTGGGTTACAATGTGAAATCACGGTAGTTTTTCTGGAGAGAATATAATGACGAAAATGTTGCACTGCTTGAACAGCAGCCAAAGCTAGCTTCTCAACATGTTTGTACTTAACTTCCGTTGATGATAGACTTCGACTCAAGTAATAGATAACATGTTTATCATGGTTATCATCCTCTTGAACGAGGACCATGCCGATGGTATACTCAGAAGCAGCCAGATAAAGAAAGTAATCTCGACTATAATCAGGAGGGAAAAGAAGAGGAGCTTTAGTTAGGGATAGCTTTAAAGCTTCGAAAGCATTGTTGGGAATGTTATCCCAAACAAACTCGGAATCTTTCTTTAAAAGACGTGTGAAACCACGAGTAATCTCGGCATAATTCGGGATGAAAAGACGAAGAAAGTTCGCTTTCCTCTGCAAACTTTGTAACTGGCGCAGTGAAGAAGGAGGTGGAAGATTGAGAATCGCCTCAACCTTAATAGGATCTACCCGGATCCCCTGACATGAAACAATTAAACCAAGAAGACGGCCGGACTCTACGCAAAAGACACATTTATGAGGGTTTAGACGAATGTGATAGAACCAACAACGGACGAAAATTGCTTGGAGATGATTAGGGTGATCGACTCGGCATAAAGAATGCGCTGGCAAATCGTCCAAATAAGGTTGAACGATATGCCTTATATCGTAAAACGCATAAGACATGGCACGTTGAAACGTTGCACCTGCGTTCTTAAGACCGAAGGGAAGTTTTCTGCAGGCGAAAGTACCCCAAGAACAAATAAAAGTTGTTTTATGTTGGTCCTCAGGAGCGATGTTAATCTGATTATATCCGAAAAATCCATCCATGAGAGAAAAGATTTCACTACCGGCACAATCATCAATGATCTGATCGACAAATGGGGTCGGAAAGTTGTCCTTTGGACAGGCTTTGTTAATATCCCGATAATCGACACAAACACGTATACTACCACATTTCTTATCAATCGATATAGGGTTGGAAACCCATTCTGTCAGAGCCACGGGGTAAATAAAACCGGCTTTGAGAAGTTTTTCAACTTCGAGTTTAATGGCTGCCGCTATACGTGGATGGACAGGACGGAGGCACTGCCGTACTAGTTTAACTCCAGGGTAAGTTTTTATCTCATGCACAATGATAGACAGGTCGATACCTGGCATCTCTTCGTAACTCCAAGCAAAAATATCATGAAATTCCTTGAACAAAGCAGTATAGGTAACAATTTCCTCTGGAGAACACGAAGCTCCAATGTGAACATTTTCAACAATCCCAGGTTTAATGGAAATATCAATGGGTATCGTGGGAGAAATATTACTGAGGTTCCCTTCTGCAAACACATCACGTGTGGATCCGGGAATGGTCATTGTGACAACAATGGTTGACGAAGTCGAAATCCATTGGTAGTGCTCGAGAGTGTGTTGTTCCAGAAATAGTATGGAACGATGATGCCCATCATCCCAAGGTGTATCAGCCATGACGGACGTGATCATATCGTCAGTGGGAAAGATAACATGGAAAGGATCAGGAGACAACTCCTCCAGAGAGGGTGTAGAAGGTGTTGCCGATTGAATTGCATGATAAGCAGACTCAACCGGGCTTAACGGCATGACGTCGCCAAAACGAGAATGATCTCCAGGATCAGGGACTATCCAAGGGTCAAAAGACACAGGAAGTTCATGAGGAACGGCGGAGATCATATTAATCGAAGCAACTGACGGGCGTAGAATATCGGGTGGCGGTGGTATGGTAAAAATACCCATTAACGAAGAGTCTTTCAAGAGACCGACTCCAACATTCTCATAACCCGGTGGGGTTTTATCTATGAACGGTACGTTCCCCGTGCGAGTATCGGAATTAAAGAAGGCAAGTTGATCAACTGTAACAACTTTTCCCTGGTGAGGAAATCGTAAGACTCGGAAAAGTGTTGACACAACAGCGCGCATGGAATCTACCCAGCTACGACCAAGAAAAAGATTATAATCTAAAGGAGAATCGAAAACTTCCACTTCAACTTGGATAGTCTTACCTTCTAGAGTGACAAGCAACGAGGAAAGAATGTTGTAAGGCTTAAAACCAGAGACATTAAAGGCTTTCAAAGTATTTTGTGATTCTGTTAACGGAGGAGATCCAATGGCTTTCCAACAAGTAAGAGACATTACACACGTAGAGGCCCCCTCATCAACAACTGTCCGACAAATGCTCTTGTCAGCGACAATAACTTGTATCTGAAAAGCAAGCTGAGGGTGTAACCTTGGAACATGGTCATCCAAGTCAAAGACTATCAAATTCGAATCTGTAGGATCAATTCCACCTATAGCTTTCAACAGAGCCCTTCGTTGTGCAAGACAAGACTGAAGGACTTCAAGGGCAAACATCGTTGAAGGTGCTTGGGCCAGATCTTCCACAATACTGTAGTTCTGGGCCGCACGAGCATGAGGATTGAAAGTCGACCTGTGAACAACACCTTTAGGGGGTCATAGGACTGTATCAAGACTCGGTCATTCGAGATGAAGAGGATCGTTCATAGATGGATTCGGTGGAGAGGCTTGTACCAGATCAGGAGGTAAATCGTCAACCTTCTCCTTAGAGGAAGTATAGTCTTTATCTCTAGTTGCAATTGCATTATCATTCTTCTTAGAATCACCGGTGCACATCAAAACATATGATGTGGTAGAAGTAGAAGGTTGGTCATGGATGACCAACGAGGCCTGCTGCTGAGACAGGAAGGGTTGAGACAAGACAACCGTCGTAGCTGGTTTTGGTGTTCCTTGAAGGAACTTAGAAACTTTGGCACGTCGAGGACAATCCTTTGTATAGTGATCGTCACCGTAGATAAGGCAAGGGTACTGCGGTTTGCGCTTATCCCGCTCTTCAACAGGAGCATTTGTAGTTTGTTCGTTTGGATTATTATTTTTACCCCCCTTATTCTTGCCTCTCCCTTTCTTTGATTTATTTTTACCGGTCGGTGTAGATTGAACAGCGTTTACTTCAGAGGTTTTACCGGTGGGAGGAGCAGGAGATGGGGCATTCTGAACATTAGAAGACGTGGACTTGGGGGTTGTAGTTGAAATGGAATGTGAGTGGGTATGAGTAGTCCCAATCACACCATCATCCGCTTGCGAGGCAACTGGAGCAGTGGAAGTGTTGGAAGTACCAGGACGAGGTAGTTCAGGTAGTAAATCATAGAGGGTTCCCATTTGTGAATAAACGAGATCAAGATACTGAGCGCAACTTATAGCCTGCTCCTCTGTGACAACACCACCCATAGCTATATCTTTTCCAATTTCATTCACAAAAGATTTCGTGAACCACTCTACCAGTAACTGATGAGGGAGTTCAAGTTTGATGAGACGTCGTCTACGTCTCCACTCATGTATATGATCTGAGATACGAGTACCTTTCGTTTGTTTGAAAGAGGTTAGGATCTCAATCCCAGTATCGTAACAGATCGGTAACTGGTAATGTGTGAGAAAGGCCATGGCTAAGGTGTTGAAATCAGAAAAGAAACCTCGTGGCAATTCAATGTACCACTTCGCAGCCGAACCGGTAAGGGTCCGTTGAAAAAGACGAATACGAATGGAGTCACCCATCAGAGAGTTGGACGAACACCATAAATGAAAGGTCATGACATGATTATTTGGGTCCTCTCCTGGCTTGCCATCGAATTTCAGAATATCCGATGGAAGTTTCGCAGGGATAGTAGGCCATTGAGGAGAGTGTCGAATAGGATCATTTAGGATCCTAGACAAGTCTGGCAAATCCAAGGTAGCAAGAAAAGGCAACTGTCGGTTTACTTGCGGGTACTAATGGCTTTGGGGTGGGAGCCCCGTCGAAAAACCAATAGGAGTGTAAGCAGAATGTCCGTAGAGGGAAGCCCCTGGCTGATTCGGTGGTGGTCGGATAGGATAGTAACCCGAAGGATTATAACCTTGAGTTTGAGCAGGGACCTGGGGTTGAGTAGTCTGATTTGAACCCCAAATAAGATTAGTTACCCCTAGATAAGGTTGGCCAACTGTAGGGACATCTTGCTACCCCCCAACACTTTGAGGAAAATTTTGTAAAAGTTGAGTCCAATACTGGGCCAATTCAGGAGGTATATTCTTTCCAAAGGGTGAGGTTGGTCCCCCTACTGCAGGTATAGTTCCACCCGGAATTTGTGTGCCAACTGTAGGTTGTGTAGTGACTAGGTTGTGTCCAGGAAAAAGAAAAGGAATCGTACCACCCTATCCACCAACGGGAATCTATGTGTTGGGTGCAACAGTCGGAATAGTGCCACTCGGATTAGGATTACCAAGAGGGAAAGGTGAGAATGTCAGAATAAAACGAGGAACCTCATACCCGGGAAACTGGGGATCACCTAGAGAACTGGCAGGGGTGTGCGGAGGTGTTGGATTGGGAGGATGCAACAAAGCATTCAGCGCATGGTAACTAGGTGGTAATGATGGAATAACATCAGGTGTTCTCTGGGTATTAATTGGAGGGAGAGTAGTTGTAGTAACCTCGGTTTGGGTACCTGTAGTAATCGCGAGATGGGCCATCTCGGGAGGAAGAACAAAACGGTAGGTGGTAGTCTCGGGTGTAGTCTCTGTTTCAGGAGACACCGGAGGGTCGATTGCGTAAACAGGGGGTGACTCTGTACCGAAAAGAAATCTTCGGTAATTTCCCGACCAAAAAGGATCTCAGCCTACTACATCGTGAGAAGGCCCAACAGTTGATTCAGAATATGTAACAATGGTTTATTCAGAAGGATTTAATCGCCCAGAAGGTCGTTCACCACGACGAATGCGATAGTCTTCTATAGTGTTGGTAATTTGAAAATCGTCGAGAGAATTAGTTCGTTCGATGTGTGGAAGTGGTGTGGTGACAACAGGAACGTCACTGGCTTCTCCGTGTGGTGGAGTAACCACAAGGACTTCAGTCTGATGGGGTGAACCCTCAGGTGTACCAGCAGGTTGAGGATCGTCCAGATGTTCTGGAGATAATCCTTGCATTCTACGAGAACGTCGTGGGGGAGCAATTTTAAACAAGTGACAAGTTCCGCGAGAAAAATCCTATGGTCAACTTCGATAAATAAACAACACTCACTAGTAAACAAAAATCTAAGAAGCAATCACCAAGAAAACAATACCTTATAATTTTGAAGCCACTAGTTGGTGATGAAATCCAACGTCGCAACAACGAGACGAGAAGGGTCGGGGCTACAGTGGAAAAGTTACGTTGATGACCTTCTTAACAGACTTACGCCCTGGTGCAAGCTCCCACACATAATCATGGGTATACCCTCCAAGGAGCCTGAGTGAGTTTGATCAACATCGATTCCAGGTACCGTGAAGACTTTCCCCTCCACAGTCATCTTGGGTAAGAACCTAGAGAGAAAGGCCACTAAGGTCACCACTAACAACAGTACATCCTGGGGGGACAGTCGTCAGTCCGATCCACACGCAAGGGCAGGGTATCTAGCCCGAAACCAACTCAAAGGCTTCCACTCATAATTGTGGGTATACCTCAGAGTGATCCCTGTAATACGTGCAATCTCTACACCGATGTCAACAAAGAAGGGTTAGTAACTCTGCCAACACCAATGCGACCTAGTGC
The DNA here is from genome assembly GCA_009831015.1 of Picea engelmannii. Taxonomy (NCBI): domain Eukaryota; kingdom Viridiplantae; phylum Streptophyta; class Pinopsida; order Pinales; family Pinaceae; genus Picea; species Picea engelmannii. The sequence continues at coordinate 156,390 of ML805922.1, read as the reverse complement.
TTGACCTTTGTGTTAGAAGGGTGTCCCAGGACAATATGCTGCCAATGGAATTTAACACTCCCTAACTCAAGATGCTAATGTGTGTTTTTGAGCTTTTGGAGAGTGTGTCTCTATTCCTACTCCAAAGCACTAGCCTAGCTAAATGTTGGTGTAAAGAGCCCTAGAAAAGAGTTACTAGATCAATTTTAATATTACGCAATGTTTTTTACAAGCTGTTGTTTACTCAAAGGTGGCGAAAGTGAAACTCATGGTATGTGACTCTGACCCAAATAATGCAAGGACAATGACGAAATATAATCGTTTTCATTCCATGAATCCTAGTTATGGGAGAGAGAGAACATTTTTGAATCAATCACAATACTACAATGCAAATGCAATGCTCAATTTCCTTTCAGATGTCAAATGCAAATAATCACTTATCAATGAACAATCTCTAAATGTCTTTTCCAATACTTCACTAAGCTCTAAAATTTGATTTCACAATGTTTTCAAAATGACAAAAACAAAAACTTGAAAGAAAACTTATTGTTCACTTTCCAAGAAGAACTCTGGTTAATGAGAAAAGAAAATCAAATCATACCGAATCAAACAAAACAACCCAACCAATTCTTTCAATGAAAGTAAAAATAAAAACCAAACCAATGGGTCTTCACAAAGCAAATGAAAAATGTTCTTTCGAACTACCAAGCAAATGAGAAAACACCAAGCTCTCTACCAATCACTGGTTCTCAGCCAACCAGACACATCCAACTCCAGAAGTCAGAGAGAAAGAAAATGCCTAACAGAGCCAAGAAAAGAAAGTCAAGCTACCAAAGGCAAGAAAGACCTAGAAACCTAAATCTATTCAAGCAAGCAAACTACAACAAGAGATGTGTAAGTCAATGATCCAGTAAGCCAAAAAGACACAATTCAACTGTTCTGAGCAATTGAAAAAGTCAAAACTTAATTTCAAAAATTTTCAAAATCTTGCTCGCACGTAAGCAGTAATACACAGTGCGAGAAGATAGTGTTCTCGCAGGCCATTGTGAAGCAAAGTGCAAGGTGTTCGCACTGGACCCTATATGCAGGGTGTGAACTTTACTGGTTCTCGCAAGCTGTCAATGGACACAGTGAGAGAATTCCTGAAGATACTAAAAAGTTTGAAATTACAAACAAAAATCAAACTGGCTTATAGACCCAGAAGGTCTCTCAGGATATCCTGAGGACTCAGACAGTGACAAAACAGGAGAAAAATGCAAATAGAGAAAATGGCTACAGAAAATTCAAAAAACCATAAAGACAAAGGATGTTCCCCAGTGGAGTCACCAATTTTGTTTTAGGATTAATCTGTAAGTGTGGACACGAACCGATCTCCCTAGATCCACCCGGATCTAGAACAAAACAGAACATAATACTACACTTTCCCTAGATCTAGCCTATTGAATGAACTAAGGGATAAGGATTATAGACATACCTCGTGAACGCTTTCCTTAGGTCTCTTTTGTTCCAAGCTTTGCTCCAATGCTCTTGCACCATTCAGATCACATCAGTACAAACCAATCGAGGTATAGGCAAATTAATATATTCAATAGCTAGTCTATACATATGATCAAGGAATTATGTAATAAAGAGACATCATCTTTATGGGAAAGGGACATATTACTATATTGAATTAATTGAAAGTGAAACTTACAACCTGAGCCTTGATGTCGTAGGTCTCCTTTCGATGTCTCCTAGCTCTGAGACACACACTTGCTCATGCATGAAGAAAATCAACCACTTTTGATGACCTTGTTGTTGTCTCTAGCTGTTGTAGCATCAGTCCTCCATATAGTCTTGCATTATTTCTCCAATCAATCTCTTGCTAGTTTGCTTCTAACCTTTCCCATGAGTAATCTCCTCAATATATAGGAGAAGATAATTTAGTTACTTGGATAGGAAATGATCCCAAGATATCTGGAATGCCAGCACTTGAACAACCATTCGTTAGCCAACTCATTCTTCTCGAAGATTCTCTTCTAGAAGGCTCGAGAACTTCATCTTTTTCCTCTTTAAGAAGATGTTCGCACCCTGGTAGTTATTACAGTGTGAACTATTTGCACCCTAGCTTAATGCAACCTGCGAGAATCAGGCATTCTTGGAGGCAAGTATATAAGTAGCATGCGAACTTCTTGAAAAACATAGTTTCTGGAGGCAGACAAGTGTAACTTTTCTCAGGAAAGTATTCTTAATGAAGAGCTTGATTTTCCATCATCATGACATCACCATAACATCATCACGATGACCAAAATTGCGGATAACAATACTCCCGAGTGGAACATACATGTGGGGAATGAGAGTCTGGTAGTAGTGGGCATAAGATGGCATCTTGGGAAAAATCCTTCCAGATTCTAAGTGTTGTTTTCCCTGTAACCTCAACTTGAGCATAGATTCCTTGCTTTGGGGTGGAGCTTCGTCCCAGCTTGGGGGTGACCCACTGCTGAGTTGATGAGCAGTGCGATCTAAGGTTGGGAAGTTCGTGGAAGGCCTGCACTTGGTTGGTGGAATCTACCATTGATAAAGATAAGTATCTATTTATGTTTTACTCATAGATTGCATGACTCTATTGCTTATCTTATCATGATTTCCGCTATGTATATGATTTAGTATGACATGCTATGCTTGGTAAATTATAGCAGTGAATAATATGTGTACTCTGAGCTTGAATGTGTTTAATTGTTAAATGCATGTGGAGTATATATTGGATTGTATGTGTTATGTAAATCCAATGTAAGTGTGTGCAGAATGTTACAAAGTGCATTAAAAGCCTTGGTAAGCAAAAAAAATAAAAAAATACACTACAATTTGGTATCAGAGCGCGAGTAAGCCCAGAGTTCCGAAATGGGTGTGCTACAAATTGGTATCAGAGCGAAGGTTTCGACACTGAGCCTAGATGGGCCAGTTGAGTGGTCTTTGGACCGAGAAGGTGAAGGGAAATTGGGTCTGGAGGACCAATTTCGGACCTTAGTTTGTTACGGAGTGTCAAGTAGTTGCTTGACTGTGCTTATGAGCTCAAGAAGTATAGCGGCGAGTGAAACCACAACTGGTGTGGTCTATGGCCATAGGGAGACAGGTCTCTACACCAATGGTGTTAGAACCTTAGGATCTGTTCGGGAGGGAAGGCGAGCCCTCGTGACCGTCGGATCTGGAAAAATATGCGTAGGAATTAAAATTCCTTTTGAAATACACAGGAATGTGGAAATCGCGATATGAAAAATTCCAAATTGGTTAGGAACCGTCTGAGCCCGGCTGGAAAACCCGTCAGTCGTAGGATCTGTCGGGAGATGTTCGAAGGTTAAACCTCAGAGACTAGGGGTGAAAGCTCCGAAATAGATCTAGATCGTCCGAAAAACGGAGGGCACGTGTCACGTGGTCATCCAGATCAGGAACGTGGTCATCAGAATTCAGGTAAGTGAAGGTTCATGGTTTTGTAAAGTAGTGAAACTCGACGGTTGACCTAAACCATCCATCATTTGGGACGTGTGTCAGAAATATGAAGAGAGTCGAAAATCGACATATCGGAGATCTTGAGGACAGGATAATCTTGCAACTTGAAATCATGAAACGCGATATCCCGACAGGCTAAGGAATTAGTGTGGGGCCACGGTGGAGTCGGTGACGTGGACAAGTGGCAGCCATCGGATCCATCAGGAAAAATCCCGACAAGGGAGTCGTCTATCGGTATTTGGGTCATTGGGATATCGGGGACCATGGTGACAAGGTGTTTATGCACTTTGGATTCGCGAAGTCCGAAACCCCGACAAGGGGATAAGACTGAGGTCATGAGGATAACGGTCGTATGGGTCAAAGCCTATAGCCAGGAGAGCTAATGCGTAAAGAGCGCGTCGGGATTTGGGGAATCACAAGTCCTGAGGACGATTGTATTTTGACATCGGAAAGTCCGAAACCCCGATAGGAGGTATGACTGTGTTCATATAAGGGGAGGTCGTGTGAACCATGAGTTTGGCCCGGAGAGTTAAATGGGAGTTCTCCAGTATCGAGACTCCGAAACCCCGAAACCCAAAGTTCTAAAATCCCGAAGTATCAAAAATAAAAGATTTAAAAACACAAAAATTGCAGAGCCAAACGAGAAGCTTAGAAAACTCATTTGGAATCGAAATGTCTTTTGTTCTTATTGGTATTAGTTATAAATGTTGAAGATTGTTCGTGAAGTTTTGATGGCCTGACAAACTTCGAATTTAATTGCACAGTGTGTGTGCAGAGTTCAACGGAGGTCATTACTCCAGTTAACCAACGCCGAGTATGGAGTGGGGAAGAGTGAAGATTACCCCTGAAATAGAAGACGAACAGGAAGGAAAGGATGTTAACCTGGGAGTCGAAGGATCAAACTCCAATGGGCATGGAAAAGAGAAGGATAAGGAAGAACACATAATGAAAATCCTTGAAGGATTGCAAAGAGAGGCCAAGGCTCACCGAGATGATAACCGAAATCTCATGAAAGTCAGGGACGGGCAGGGTGTATTAAACTTAAAATTTTTGAAGAGTCTGGAAAGAATAGAGAAGAAACTCAAGAAGGGAGGAGACTCAAGTACGACGGAGAGTCGCAGAAACCATGGGAGAAGAATTAGATCAAGGAGTGGTAGCCAACATCTTAGTTGCTCCCAAGGCATTCTGACAGTAAGACACACAGTAGTTCAAGCCCATCCCCTACCAGAAAACATCGAAAATCTAGAAGGGAGGAATTGAAAGGAGAGATGAACAAGATTAAGCCTCCAACATTCGATGGAGAACATAAGAAGGAGGAAGATGCTGAGACATGGTTGCTTGGCATGAAGAAATACTTCCAATTGCAGAA
>ML805922.1:86682-119800 GCA_009831015.1 Picea engelmannii | reverse complement strand
AAAAATGTTGGTATCAATTCTCAAACTAAATTCTGAGTATTTGTAGGAGTCTGCTACCTCCAAAGATGAAGTAAGATGGAGAGAATTTGCAGTTTCCTGCAAACAGTCCCATTTTCACGTTTTCGGCCGAAATATTCTTTCGGTCGAAACCTAGTTTTTAACGGAATCCGTTAAAAAATAAACATTTCGGCCGAAAAGTATTTCGTCCGAAATATTCTTACCGCGGGAAAATAATTCATTCAAAAAACGTTGTACACGAATTTTGACGGCACCGTTAAATTTCACGTGAAAATTTTCGGCCGAATAATATTTCGGCCGAAAGTAATATTTGTTCGGCCGAAAAATTGCCGCTAGAAATTTTGGAGACCCGATTATCACGAAAGTGTTACCCAGCTTCATGATTTTACCCTGTAGTCATTCCTGTGATTTTTCCACAGGCACAAAACTGCCTACAATTTTACTGCAAGACTTCATCTTGCATACTGCCAACAAATTGTCAGTATTTTCTGTACATCATAATTCAATATGTACATCTTATGCAATAATGTTAGAATTTCTGCACCTCGCAATTCAATCACAATTACCAAACAACTTGACCAATAGAATGACTCATCATTCTATGCATATGCATGTCCATAGTTAACAAAAGTAAGTCCATTATTTCAATTTTCTAAAAATACAATTTTATGTAGTCTGCATTCTTGTGACTACCTGGCTTGTAACTTTCTTGTTGCAATGTTTAACAGTTCCTGAAATGTTCTCAATTTCAGGGGTTAGCAACATTTCAGCCATCAACATAATTATTTCCATGCAATAATATATATGCATGTACTTACAAAACCTATTCAACCATTGCACTTAGTGTGCAATTATATCACTTATTATGCATGAGTGTGATTCTCAATGCATTTTATTCAGTGCACCTTGCATTGAATTACATAATGCTCTCTATCTCAGTCATGTATCTCACCATCCATGGGTTGGAATTTTGTCCAATGTGTTGCCACATTCTCCATACACTTCCCATTATCTTTCCAATTAATTGGATGCCTTCCTTTTTGACCCAAACACTACACCAAGAATATAATTCCATGGTGTTCATTAGTGTTAGCAAAAAGGTTGCAGCCCAAGTTTATTTAAAAGTAGGAAGCTTCTAGTACCTGGTGTGGCTCATAATCTTTCCATATCTGTACCTTGCCATATCCAACCATTTCATGGCCTCATAAATGCCTAGCTTTCTGGCATTCATTCTTGTAACAAGTTCTTATCTTTTAATTCTTTGGTTATTACCCTATAACCAAATTGACATGACATTCTACTATGTTGATGCGTGCATTCAGAAGCTAAAAAACTTTGAATCAACATAGGCCTACAACCTTTACCACATCTGGTGGTATGCATTCAAATAATATAATCATGTGATTTAATAACATAGCTCTGGCTGAGGAAATTCTTACCATAATTTCCTTTCAACAATTATGCAAAAAGAGTGATAAAAACTCATACCTACATGACTACCATCAAAAATTATACTACCTGAATATCTGATAGCAGTAGAAGCTTTCATGCTTCTTTTATCAATCTTATAACCAACACTTCAGCTCTTTGTTGCTTCCTTCATTATGCAACAACATTACCAACAACACTTGCAACTTGCAAGCATTCTTTCCTCTGGATGTCCCAATGAGCCAAAACATACTTGCTGCTACAAATTGCAGCAACTTCTTTCTCCCTTTAACACTTTTTCTTGCGGATCCCTCAAGCATTCAATTCTTCCAGGATTCCTGAATCTTCTTGTGCTCTCCACTGTAATCATTGTGCATGATTATTCCTGCCCTGAGCACTTTCGATGTAGTTTCACCACCTCAACGGGGTCTGTTGACCTCCTAGTCAATGGGTCTTTAGCTCTCTGAGCTAGAGTATCTCTTCGGGTCCCTACTAGAACCCCCATGAAACAAAACCACAGGCCTTGCATGAAAAGTCTCCTGCGAGAACTAGCGGTGGCACAAGCTTCTCCCACATGGCCACCGGCTATGACCATGCACTTATCCAGAAGGTGTTTTAGGATTTCACGTACCGGGTGTTTCGATATGAGTCACCCTCAACTCTCTCTATCGCAGAAATAAAAAACAAGAGTCTAGCACATGCTAGCTCTTCCTTTAACTTCCACCAATGTGTTCTCTAGCTATGACTTGGGGCCCCAACTTCTGAATGCTATGGGACTTTAACCTTCATGAAATTCGAGTATTAGCTCTCCTACTTTCTCCCAAGGTCTGAACTCATGAACCCCATTTGCCTCTGATCAAGGTCCACAGCTTTCCGGATTCGACGATCCAAATCAATTCCTTGTGAATCGACAATTCGCGTTTCGGGGTTTGGAAAAATAGTTTCACCTCTTTTCTTCCGATCTCTAGTTTTCCAAAATCCACTGGAGTCAGATATAATGACTCAAAGCTCCTCATAATCCACCGGCGTGGATCCTTTTTCATGAATCCGGACTTCGTGGTTCACGAATTAGAAAACAATTCTCTTCCCTTTTCAAATTTCGTCTTCATAGAATTCAAGTGCGTCAGATCAACGATTGACACTCACCATGATGAACGGTCTAGATATCTCCTCACGAATCAGAAGTTCGCGTTTCAGGATTTTCAAGAACAAATTCCTCTGTTTTCCCAACTTTGGATTTTCTGATTTCCCGAGGAAAGGAATCAACAGTTCAATCTTCCTTGAGATTGATGGTTCAATACCTCCCCTTTGTTTTCAAGTGTTGAATGACTCTTAGTGTTATACTCTACATAGTTGGCTGGATCTGATGACTCACATTTTTTCGACACTTCTTCTTGGAAGTGCTCCACCGTCCTATTCTACCCTTGTTAATCTCTTTCACGATTCGGAACTTGGAGTGACCAAGAATTTGGCCTACGCTCCAAGTTCACGATCCTCGAATTCACAAAATGATCCAACGGTTCAAACCAACCATGATCAACGACCCACGTTTACTCTAAATCCTAGGGTGGCGAGTTTCTCCATCCACTAACCACCTTCCAACTTCTGGCTATCTTACGGTCCTTGCGATTTCGCGAGTTCTCCATGAAGAATTCAGACCGTTCATTCAAATTCTCAATGACTTCTTTCTAAATATCTTGGCGTCAATTCTTCTAGAATTGGATTCCTCCCTAACTTGAAGGATCTCGAATAATTCGACAGTGTTTTCCTTCCCAAGATTTGGTTAATGAAATTTTAACTTCACCTTGCCGCACACTTGTGCTCGACATGCGAACTTGCACGGTTTCCCTCTAAGATTTTAACTGACTTAGTCTCAAAGAGACTCAACCCTTCTGTGTTTTCTGAAAGACTTTCTGGTACCCATCTAGCACCCTCTATGCTCGTCTCCTGGAATATTTTGAACTTAAAACAAGTTCCCTCTATAAGCACTCCTTGCGCTTGATATGCACAGTCTACTTACAAAAGCTCTACGCTATCTCTTCTGATCTTTGTTTTCTGAAGTGGAAGCATTATGTTTCTCTGCCATTTCTTTGCACTTTGTGGCAATTCAAAATAGTTTTGGAACTCTTTAACCTTCTGCAATACAATGTGCAGATGACTAGAATTTGTCAAGCCTTCATTTATTGATAATTCCCTCATCATTCATAAACAATCCAATTTATGAAAATGTTTCAATTTCACGAATTTTCTGAGCTCTACTTGGCTCTGTACTTTTCGAGACTTCAGGACTTTGGGTTTTCAGGTCTTCGGTACCTGGGAGTTCACGATGTAGTGACTCACAACCTTTTGTCATTTCAATTTTCAAATTCTGAAAATTCAGTTTTCTTACTCTCTGGTCCACAACACAGTTGTCATCCTTAAAATCCACTACGATTCTTCCGTCTTCGGAGATTTCATGACTTCGGGGCTTCAGGTTTTGGGGTTTCAGTCCATGAGCCTTTCAGACTTGCTTCCCTTTCCAACCCCTGACTTCCAAAATTATTATTTAATTTACCCTCCGGGCCCACATAGTACAACTGTCACCCACAACCACGATGGCACGTGGCACATTCAGGAGGGTCCACGTCGCTTTTAATGACGTCATCAGGTTCCACCACTCTCGTTTTTCTTGTTGACCCACTGGGACGTGGTACACATCCATGTGTCCACGTCCATTCCAAGTAAAATACAACGGTCAGATCTTTCTCAGATCTACGACGCAGATTCTTTCGACGTTTCGGGGTTTCGGGCATCGAAAGTTTGTGCATCGACACATCTTGAACTTTCGTTTGCTGAAATCCTGAAATCACTGTCTACTAAACTACTTGATCCAATGGTCAAGTTCTTCTTCCTACGATCTACAATGTAGATTGTTTCGAGATTTCAGGGTTTTGGGTTTCAGAGGTGTTCACCTCTCCTCACTTCCCATCTCCCAAAACGTCAATTTCTTCCTAGAGAATTAACGGTCCAAATCTCTCTTATATCAACGATTATGATCCAATCATGAATTCATGTTTCGTGAATTCTCACGAACTCACCCTTTGACCATTTCAAGTTACGAGTCAGTGAACGGTTGATCTCTCTCCACGCATTCGTTTTGATGGACAGTCCTGACTAATTCAAGATTTCGTGTATTTCGATTTCCACACTCTTGTGCAAATCCAAAGGGCTTTAAGCCTTGTGCACATTCTCTATATCTTATATTCACAAGGGTTCACCTTCCCTTCTAAACAGATCCTAAGGCTCCAACATTTCTGGTTTGGAGTCCTCTCTACCTGTGGCCTTATACCACACTGGCTACGGTTTCATAACACCACTATACCTCCTGAGCTCATAAGCATGGTAAAGTAACTCCTTGACACTCTGGAGCAATCTAGGGTCTGAAATTGGTCCTCCAGACATAATTTCTCCTCACACCCTCGGTCCAAAGACCACTCAAATGGACCATCTAGGCTCAGCGTCGAAACCTTGGCTCTGATACCAAATTGTAGCACCACTCTTTGCTGTCGAGGCTTAATTGCTCTATTACCAAGTGGTAGCACCACTTTTCACTCACTACTATGTAGGTGTTACTACACAGAATAACAACATTCTCACTCACAATTAATCACATGCATTCAAAACAAGTTAAACACATTCAACAGAGAGTAATCATATGATTTACTACCATAATCAACAATCAATACTATTTAACATCAATTCATATACACAGTATAATACATGATGATTATAATACATCGAGATACAAAAACATAATTAAAGCATCATCTGGTACTTATCTTTGAACAGTGGTAAATTCCACCAACCAAGTGCAGGCCTTCCACAAACCTCCCACCCTTAGACCGCACTGCTCATCAACTTAACAGTGGGTCACCCCCGAGCTGGGACTAAGCTCCACCCCAAGACAAGGAATCCTAGGCTAGGTTGAGGTCACAGGGAAACAACACATAGCCACAAGGATGAGATTCTCTCCTAGGAACCTCTCACGCTCACTGCCCATAGACCTTCATTCCCGACATGCCTATTCCACCTGAGGAGTATACACCCTCTCTGTCACTTGGACAGTCCTTCAGCTACTAACCTCCCTTGCCTTGGGTTACAGCAACAGGTTGGACCAGAAGTCTCTGAGCTTTGTGGCAGTTATAGGGTTCCTTCTAGGAGTTCTCTCCTTCCTCTGCACACTCTCTCACCTGGAGAGAGTCGCTCACAAGACAAACCACGTGTTCTTCCAACCTCAATCACCTCTCTCACCTAGAGAGAGAGTGTTTTGCAACTGGCCAACAAGCCACACGCAGTCCAACACTACATGGTCACAACAACCCATGGGGAAAATAGACATGGGCTTTCCAACAGGTTCAACAATGGTAGGTCACTTCTTATTTCTCAATCCGGCAACACAGGATAGACTCACACTTTGGTTCTCAGGGACACATGACAAACAATCCATGTAGGGGTGAACACAGGTTTGAACTGTTCAGACAGGGGATGTACTAGCTATCCCAGAACAAACAAAGATACATGCCTTTTCAGTTCAGAGGATGCACGAGGTTTTCTCTGCAGGAGTTAGACTAGTTCACCTTTTGGTAGTTGAAGGTTGAATGGAGGAGGAACCCCCTCAAGACATCTCATATCAGCCTTTTATTGCATGCGCCATGGTTGACACTTGTCCCCCATGCAATTGGATGTGTTCCTTTAGCATGCGTTCCTCCCACCATTTAGAAATCACATATCCTTCCAAAAGGACTTAGGTTAAAACATATAATGCACATATCTTTTGGAATAATATTAAAATATTATTCCCAAGGCTTAAGCCTCTAGGCTTATCCCCTAGGCTCAACACTTAGCCCCTCTTCCCACCTTCTAGCCCCTAATCCCTTGCCCACTCTGTGGAAGCTTAGTCCCCCATCACTCATTCATCGTGGTCGGTCTGCATGCAGCTGTGTTTATATTTTTATTAATCTTCTACATGATTACATATACAGAAGCAGGCTCTTGTCCTTCAACACTTAGGCTCCCTGGCCTAATAATAACATAAGCCTACCATCTTATATAAACTTGTGTCACCAACCTATAAAACATACTTACAATTCATAATGCAAGCTTTACATCAGGGCTCGGCCTTGGGAACATTACAGTGTTGGTGAAGATGTCTGCAATCTCTTCTGTTGAAGGGCATAACTGCAGGTTGATCCCTCATGTACTAAATCCCATATGTAGTGCATGTGGATTTCGATGTTCTTCATCTCCTACCTCTAAAATGGATCTCTGCAGAAATTTAGAGTGCTTTGGTTGTCACAGCAGATGACGATTGACCAATGAAATTGAATTTCCAACTCAGTGAGAAAATGTTGTAGTCACATAGCCTGAATGGTTATGTTAACTACCCATATGTACTTTGGGTTGACTGAATATTGAGCAATAACAACCTTCTTCTTGGTCGACCAATAGATAGGCTAAAAACCAAGACTAAGTGAGTAACTAGATGTGGACTTACGATCAATGTTATCACCATCCCAGTCAGAATCACTAAACCCAATGAGGTCCAATGTAGATTATGTTTCATAGTGAATCCAAAAGGTGATGGTGCCCTGTACGTATCGAAGGATATGATTTACAACCTTCCAATGTAGCTCATCGGCTCCTTCATGAACCTAGAGACTACTACAGCTACATAAGAGAGGTCTAGTCTTGAGTGTGTGAGATACAAAAATCTCCCCACTAGCTATATGTATAGTGTGTTGTCAACTAGTGGATTGTCCCTGCCATCCTCAAGTCTAACTCCTGATAGGAAAGTATCCATGGTAGACTTGCAGTCTGTCATGTGAAATATCTCAAGGAGATCTCGTGCATACTTGTCCTGAGATAGTTTGATACCTGATGCATCCTGAGTGATATTGAGTCCAAGGAAGAAATGTAGAGGACCCATGTCCATTATCGAGAACCTTTCATGTAGAATCCTCTTGACTGCAGCAATCCTTGAAGTCGAGCAACTGGTGATCAATAAATCATCAACATACAGAACTAGGAGTAGAAGTGAATAAACCGTCATGAGCATGTAAACATTCAGTTGAGTCGACAGACCAAATATGAATCCTACAAAAATCCCCGAGGCTTCTCCATATAGATCTCCTGAGAGAGATTGTTGTGAATAAATGCATTATTCACATCCATATGATGGAATTCCCATCCCTTGGGTGTCACAATGGAAAGTGCCAAACATATGCAATCCATCTTCGCTACTGGAGTGAAGGTCTCATCATAGTCAATGCCATGCACCTACTGAAAGAATTTGGAAACTAGCCTTGCTTTGTATGTGCTAACATGTCTATCTGATGTGCTCTTGGTCCTATAGACCCATCTGCACCTCACAATTTTCCTTTCTGAAAGAAAGGGAATTAGATCCCAAGTCTGGTTCTTGAGGAGGGAGATGTACTCCTCCTACCTGGAAGATTCCGAAAAGGGATTTCCAATAGCCTCTCCATAGGACTATGGATCTGAAGACTGAACCAAGAAAATATGTTTGGGTGGCATCCATTCAGTGGGAGTGAGTGCAAGAGGAGAGTCCTCTAAATCAAATATATTCCTCGTAGTATTAGTTGAATCCCCAACAAGATCTCCTGCATCCTAAAGAGTAGTTTTGGTTCACTTGGGCCTCTTCTCTGGCTCTCCATCTACATTTACATGGACTGACTCTGCATCTTACTGTATTGACTATGTATCTAGATCATCTAAATCCTCTGAATCAAAACTCTCATCTGAAGAAGAGTCGGCATGTGCATGCTCATCATCTCTGACAGGTGGAAGAACAAAAGTATCTGCATGTGGTTGCTAAGGTGAATGCAAGACACATTCCTTGAATTGGAAACTACACTCAATGATGATCTGGTCCGAGGAAAGATGATTGAGTCTATATCCCTTCACATTGTCGGTGTATCCAAAAAAGATAAAATATGTTATTTATGGATCAAGTGCCTTCCTCTTCTGAGAGGGAATCCTGGCCCATGCATGAGAACCAGATATGCAGAAGTGGGTCACTTCTGGTTCGAAGCCACTCCAAGCTTAGTAGGGGGTCTTATCCTTGACATATCTATGGGGAGATATTTTTTAGATGTAGGTTGCACAGTAAAGTGCTTCAGCCCATAGTCTCTATGGAAATGACTTTGCATGTAGCATGCAAGATGCCATCTCTTTTAGAGATCTATTTTTTCACTCAACGACTGCATTTTGTTGTGGATTATAAGGAAATGTGTGTTGCAACTGAATCTCAACCTCATGAAAAATATTTTGTATCTCATGGTTGAAACACTTTCCCCCATTATTTGTTCGAAGGAATTTTATCTTCTTTCCTGACTATGTTTCAGCAAGGGCTTTGAAATCTTTGAGGTGTTGAAAGACCTCTGATTTTTTCCTGAGAAAGAAAATCTATGTGAAGCGTGAGAAATAATCAACAAAAATGAGGACGTACCTTGATTTAATGATTGATGGATGTGTAAAATGGCCCATGAGGTCACTATTTATTATATCTAAAGGAGAGGAATCCTTCTGAGTCTTTCCTTTGTCGAATTTCTTTTGAGGGTGTTTTCCAAGAACAAATCCCTCACAAATTCCTTTGGAAAAGTCGAGATCAGGTAGACCATCACCCATTCCCTTCTTGATAATTTGTTGCATATATCTAAAATTTGAATTCCCTAACCTTTCGTTTTGTATCCTACTGCTTTCATTAGCATGGGTAAGCAGTAATGCAAAATATGGCTCAATAAATTTAGAAAATGCGTAGAGTTTGGATTGATGATTTACATCACTGGTAGCAATCTCAGAATTGGTTTGCATCTCATAAATATCCACTGCTTCAGACGTGAATATGAATCACTTTACGGTGTCGTAGTTTTTCATCTAATAAATGGAGTGAAGATTCACGGAAATTTTGGGAACATGTAGCACATTCTCGAAGATTCCGTTTGTGAGTTTAGATGCTCCTTTGTCAATGACCTCGACTGGAGAGTTGTCCCTCATCAGAATAGGAGGACCTTTGCATGTGTACAATGAAGAGTAGACTTCGTTTGTGGCTTCCATGTGGTGTGATTCACTTGAATCTGCGATCCAAGAATCAAGAGAGGAGTTGATGACAATCAAAGCATAGCTAGAATTTCCTTTCTTGGGATTCTGATCTTTTGGCTTCTTCTTCTTGGCACCCTCAGGGATGTGATCTCCAAGGTTGTTTTGTTGAAATATTTGGGCCACTTGATCTACTTTTTTTTCATACATGCATATTATGGATGGAATCCTTTATGGAAGTACATGCCTTTCTCCCCTTTTCTTCCCTTTCCACCTTTGGATCCGAAGGCATCGTTGAAGGGTTTTGAGTACCCTTCCTTCTTTGGATTTGCATGTGATTTCCTTGTCTTTGTCTTTATATTTTTTATTTTTATGACCGCTATCATCATGAAAAGTAAGTGCATGCACCCTTAGGCCTTTAATTTTTTCCATGTTGATAATATTGTTCTGCTCTTGTGTCATATAGTCAATGAAGACCTCAAGAGAGGGCATCTTCTAGGTGGCTCCAAAGCTGAGATGTGAGTTCATTGCCACGTAGTCTGAGTTAACTAATCTATCAGTCTTTAGTTAAGTGAATGAAACAGAGTAAGTGGGGAGGATATAAAGGAATCATGAGTAATGCACTATTCTATTGATAATCCCAAGGACAATGCACATTAGCTGGTGATGATCCCAATTTAGCATCTAGACTCTACTCAACTGGTCAAACTTAAGTGTGAACTGAAGAGAATATTCTCCCTAGACTATAGGAGACTGAATAGTAACTAGTAAACATAGGAAAAACCTTAGGAAAAATAATTCCTAGGTGTGTGTGAAGTATCTCCAACAAACTTGGGGGTGATTTGTTGTTGATATATAAAAAAACAAGTCTATGGTTGGATGGAGTTTTCGTCTCAAGCAACGAGTTGCACAATTGTTCTAAAAAGATAAGTGTTTATTTGTATTCTTTGTTATTTTATGAGCTAAATTGTTGTTTTTTAACTTTGTTTATGTGAATGGTTTATATGTTGGTTTGTATGGGGGTAATTAGGTACATTAATGTTTATTTCATAATGTTGTAGCTACATCTAAATTAATGGTAGCCAAAATTTTACAATCCATGTGTATTTCTGTACTTAGTAAGTTATAGGATTAATTAGCAGAAATTTTTAAATTTATGGGTATTTCCGCAAGTAATGGACCTCAACTAGGATGGGATATGTTACAAGTTGAAATAGATAAAAAAAAAAAAAAAATTAGTTAGTTTCACAAAAGGGAAGAACTAAATCTGAACCACCATGAACAACTCAAATCTCTCAAAGAAATGCTCCAAAAATCTAATCTATAAATTCTCATCGATACTTAATTTGTTGCTTGGGATATAAAGGTACATATGTGATAGTTATGGAGTGTGTCTCTCTTATTTAATACTCGACTATCATATCCCTTCACTGTTGGAGTGTGGATGATAACTTTTGTTGGATTAAACCTTGTGTAGAAGCATCTTTGGAGGTTGGTCTTTGAAATGTATGTTGTGCAAGTTATATACAACAATTTTTTGGATATATCTTAATGCTCACACTTTTAATCAACTTGAAACGTAGCTCCAATCATCCCCTTTGTTTTATGCAAGTGAAGAACAAAAAAAAAAGTTGTTACCTACAACCATCATTGTATGAAAATCCATTGTTTTGCATTTCATGGATTTCGTGATAAGGAAATGAATTCAAGTCTTGCATTGTTATATATTGAAAATTGATTAAGTAGGCAGTTGTTTGGAGAACTAGAAAAAAAAATGGTATTGCATTTCATTATGTTGAGTTACTCATGTTTTTTGGGCATTGGTGTGGCCACCATAAGTAGTGAACCAGATATGAAGATTGATATCTCTGTATAAGTCTAAGAATAAAGAACAAATTTTAATTTCCACATAGTATCCATGTTGGTGAGGCAAGTGGGATATAAGACCCTTGTTTACGAATCAAGAAATATCACCTAGAAAATTGTAATAATCGGCTCTTACATTGCATATAATTCTCCCCTTGAGAACAACTAGTGGGGAATTTACAAAAAGAATTAAAATGAAACTAAAAAGGGATTGATAAATTATACATGTGTTCCCCCCTTAATGTCTACCTCCATCATGCCAAGCATGCCTCATAGCTTCAAAATTTTGGATTCAATCATACTTTTGGAAAAAAATATCAACAATTTGTTCATCATGACAACAATATTGTAATTTGGAAACTTCATCTTGGAAAATGTCTTGGAATCTTGGATATATTGAACTTCAATCTCAACATGTTTGATTTAGCATGAAAAAATAGATTTATGCAACTTGTATGACACTTTGATTGTCACAAAATATAGTACTTATACAATTTTGGATAAATCTAAGCTTGAATAAAACATTATGAATCCACATTGCATCCTTTCCTAATTTATTTTCTTCTCTATACTCTACCTCACAAGAGGATAATGATTTTGTTGACTATTTTTTTACTGCTTCATGTAATAGGTCTTGATCCAAGCTAAAAATAATAACCCCTTGTGGAATTCCTATCATTGACATCACTACTCCAATCCAAATCAATGTATGCTACCAAAGAAATTTGAAACTAGTAGGCATAATGGATGCCATAGTGCATTGTACCATGAACATATCATAAAATTATTTTACCATCCAACCAATGAGTTTCCCTCGTATTTTGCGTAAATCTGGACACTAGATTGACTACATAGAAAATATATGGCCTAGTGTGTGTTAAATAAACCAGGCTACCTACAAGTTTCCCATATAATGTAACATCCACCTTCTTGGGAGAACATCCTTCGTAATATTTACTCCAAAATGAAATGGAGTATAAGTGGGTTTTCAATCAAACATTTTAAATTTTTTAAAAATATACAATGCATATTTTGACTGTGAAAGAAACAACCCATTATGTATTTTACAAAGTTGCAAACTGAGAAAATAATTAAGCTCGCCTAAGTCACTCATATTAAATGTTATTTGAAGGTCTAATTTCAAAGTTTTAATCAAATCAATATGTGGACCAACAATGAGCAAACCATATACCATAAAAAACAATAAGAAGGATCTCTCCTTTGAACTTTCATTACATAGAGATTTGGATCTGATTTTCATTTTTTGAACCCATTTTGTCAGAAATACATATCTATTTTTTCATATCATGCACTTGAACATGAACCCTATTTAATTCCATAAAGTGATTTCTTCAACTTTCTTGAGCAAAGTGAGGATGTTTTTTATCTAAAAAACTAGGTGGCTAGTCCATGAATATTTATTCATGAATATTTCCATTCAAGAATGCATTCTTAACATACATTTGATGAAAATGCCAGACAAGACTTGCAACTAGATAAATAATGATTTGAATAGTACTCATTTTTATAACAAGTGCAAACGCTTCATTATAGTCAATGCCTTCTTTTTTATTAAAACCTTTAGCTACTAATATGGATTTGAATCTCTATGTTCCCATTTGAATTAATTTTTGTCTTATGAACCCATTTGTAACAAATAAAATTTATTCCTTTAGGATGGAGCACAAGCTCCCATGTTTTCTTCTTCATCGGTGCGTCATATTCTACTTTCATGTCTTGTTGCCAATATTTATTTCCTCTAGCTTCCTGAAATGAGACTATTTCACTAATACTCTTCATTTTTTTTCTAGAAGGTTGATGATCATTGTCTTCACTTTGGTGTTCACATGTAGAGATGGATTGATCATTTTCACTATAAACATCATTAAATTAGTAACACTAGATTTCATCTGATTATCATTAATAATAGTGAAATTTGTTTTCAATATCTTTGAAAACATGAAAGAATTTATTGCTAAAAAGCAAGGAGGTGAAGTTGTGAGTTTAGAAATTTCATCAAGATTTAAATATATGTTCACAAATGCATGTTTAATTAGTAAACCATACAACCTATAAGCCTTTGATTCCTTACTATAACCCACAAATAAACACTCATGAATTTGGGCTTTTAATATTTTTATCTTTTCATGTAAAACATGTGCCAAAATAGTGCAACCAAAGACTTAAAAATAACGACATGTGGCATCCTAACACTCCATGCTTCTTCAAGGGTCATGGTTTTAATAGTTTTAGTGGGTATTCTATTAATTATATATACGTTGCACAAGAAACAACCAAATCCCAAAATTTTCTATGCAAACTTTTATATTGCAACATGCATTGAGACATCTCAAGAAAGGTTCTATTCATTCACTCATCCACCCAACTTTGTTGAGGAGTATACGTGGTTGTTCTTTGGAATTTAATACAACACTTTTTATGAAATGATTCAAATGCATAATTGTAGAATTCACCCCCTCTATCAACTTTTATATTGCAACATGCATTGAGACATCTCAAGAAAGGTTCTATTCATTCACTCATCCACCCAACTTTGTTGAGGAGTATACGTGGTTGTTTTTTGGAATTTAATACAACACTTTTTATGAAATGATTCAAATGCATAATTGTAGAATTCAGTCCCTCTATCAGTTCTAAGCACCAATTTTTACCACTTTGATTTTCAATCAAGGCATAAATTTTTTGAAAGGCATCAAATTCTTCACTTTTATTTCAATAAAATAAACTCACACTCTTCTATTGTAATCATCAATGAAAGTTAAAGGATACCTAGCATTGGAAAGTGATGGATAAGGAGTATACATGGTTGATGTGGAGTATATGTGGTTGAGGAGTATATGTGGTTGTTATTTGTTATTTAATACCACACTTTTTATGAAATGATTCAAATACATAATTGTAGAATTCACCCACACTTTTTATGAAATGATTCAAATCCATAATTGTAGAAGAAAAAATTATTTTACTATTTTGATTTTCAACCAAGGTGTAAATGTTTTCAAAGACATCAAACACTTTACTTTTTATTTGAATAAAATAAAGTGACACTTTTCTATTGTAATCATCAATGAAAGTTAAGGGATACCTAACATTGGAAAGTGATGGATGAGGAATTGGCCCACATAGAACATTCTTAATGAGTTGCAAGGTATGCCTAGCTCTCCATGATTTTCCTAAAGGAAAAGAATCTTGATGATGCTTCCATAAAACACAACTTTCACAAAATCTTTCTAATACTAATTTTTTTTTCAAGCCTCTAACTGTGTTATTAGCTTTCATCTCTTGCAATTTTATGAAAATTAAATGTCCAAGTCTATCATGCCACAATTTTGACATACAATTTTTATGATCAATTCAAAAGAGTGGATGCTACAATGCAATAAAAAAACCCAACATGCTTAAAGAGACCAACATTATGATGAATGGTGTCTATAGAAAAATTTATATCTAGGGAATTTATTCCTCTAATAATGACTCAATCTATTGAAGAAACAAATTCATAACAAGCTTGACAAAACTTCTATATTGATATAAAATTGAATTCTAATACTTTAAGTAACAAAACATTTTTCAAGCCCCGGGGGGTAGCCCAATTGGCATGTACCACGATATGAAGTGTTATGTTCGATGAGGTTTCGAGTTCCAATATCGTGATTTACTCGTGCCTGAGGAAGGGCCATGTGTATGGAACCTAGAGGTTATAGGTTATAGTGGTTGTGGTATGTATGCCACCTAGAGGTTATAGGTTATAGTGGTAGTGGTATGTATGACACCTGGAGGTTATAGTGGTAGCGGTTCCACCAGTTTAATAAAAAAAAAAAAAAACAGTTTTCAAATATCCATTTTTGAAATCAATAGATCGAGTGCCCAAAACATCTAATTTCACTTTATGTTGAACCATAAGTTCTTGTACTAATATTTTTTTCTCATACAAACTAGAAAACAATTCTCTATCACTAGTCATATGAAAAGATGCACCGAAATCTAACACCTATGCTTTATTGCAATGAGAATCAAAGAACCCCCCTTTGCCAATAAATTTATTTTTTGGTTGTGAATTCACCTTGGAATAGCCCATGGATTATTTTCTAGCTTCTTGGAGTCAACTATGAGAAAAAAATATTTTTCAGTTTAATCTTCCTTTCTCCTTTCTTTATCTCCTTCTTGCAATTTAGGTTTATATTGTTTCCTTTGATATTAATTCTTCTTCTTCAAAAAAGACTTCTTTGTGTGACTCTCATCTTCACCTGGCCTATAGAAAAATGGTTTTCTTTATTCTTGATTTTCCATTTGATTAGTTCTAATGTTTTTTTTCTTAAAACCTTTAAAATATTTCTTCCCATCATGAGATGGCTTGAAATTCATTTTACTAACTTGAAAATTTTTAGAAAAGTATTTTCTCTACACTATATATGCATGATCTTTCTTAATGTATCCTTCCTTATTGAGATAAGATTCTCTGTCTAATATTTATTTAGAAAATTGATCAAAAATTTGGTCAAGGGATTTGGGTTTCAGTTGAATTACCCTTTTCCTATATTCCTTGAACACTGTAGAAGCCCATGGAAGCTTACTTTCAACTATAGAAATCAATTGAAAATATTTCTTCTTGTATTCAATCTATATTTCTCTAACTGAACATTCAAATGTCACTTGATTCAAATAATCAAACCCTTTATCAAAATCAACAAGATCTAGATTCAGTGTCTTTTATTTTATCTAGATTACATTTGCAAGATCAACCTCTTTATAATCAATCGTTAACATTTCCAACAATTTTATTGGATTATCTAGATTAGCAAGTCATCTATGAATATTGGGGCTTAAAGAATTACCAATGGTTCATATTTCTTGCTCAAGCTTGGTTCTCCATATCTCTTTTTCTCTATCATTTTGTTGAGGATATGAAACATCTTTGTTAACAATCTTCCATGATGATTTTTTCTCGAAGAGAATTCTTTACTGCAAGATTCCAATCTAAAAATATAGTTTCATGAAATATGGGTAAACCTTCAACATTAGTAGAGCCCATGATGTTAGAAACAAAATGATCAATCCATTAGGGAATGGGTTAAAAAAAATCCATACAAGCAATCCAAATAACCAATATTGGTAGATGCAATCTAACAAAGTAGAACTTCAACAATTGAACACCATGAATCGGTTTTTGAAACCATTGAAAGAACTCATAAAAGAGAGATACCGAGAATTGAAGAATTGTCATCACGTTGGTGTTCACATGTAGACATGGATTGATCATTTTCACTAGGAACATCATTAAATATATAACACTAGATTGCATCTCATTATCATTAATAATATTGGAATTTGTTTTCAATATCTTTGAAAACATGGAATAATTTGTTTCTACAAAGCAAGGAGGTGTTGTTGTGAGTTGATAAATTTCACCAATATGTACATATATGTTCACAAAGACATGCTTAGCTACTAAACCATACAACTTATAAGCCCTTGATTCTTCACTATAACCCACAAATAAACACTCATGAATTTTGGGTTCTAATATTTTTATCTTTTCATGTGGAACATGTGCCAAAATAGTGCAACCAAAGAATTCAAAGTAACCACATATTTCTTCCTACCACTTCATGCTTCTTCTTTTTTTTTAACTAAAATGGGTATGTTTTATTTATTGAGAAAGAGATTGGACATGCGCTATGGCAGCCAACATTACAAAGCCTCTGTTTCTGTTTCTTTTATTATTACGAAGCGCAGAATACTCATGAGTTACAAGGATGGAATGAACTTTCATCATTTAGGAGAAGCTGCCCTTTCCCAAGAGTGCATCCGTTGTTCGCCAATAGATCTGCTTCACTGTTCGATTTTCTGAGGATGTGGAAGAATTTGTAGGAGTCAAAGTCGATCAGGATTCTCTTTAATCTGTTCAGAGTTTTGTTGAGGCTTGCATTGGTGAACAATTTATCCATGTTTAAATTTTTTATTAGAATCTCTGAGTCTCCAAGAGCTTGGAATTCTTTGTATCCTCTGTCTCTGGCTATTTGGCAAGATTTGAGCAGGGCTTGGATCTCTGCTTGATTGTTGGTTTTCTGCCCGATGCCCCCAAAAAAACTGTCCCTTCTTGAACCGTCCGAAGCATAGATGACTCCTCCTGCTCCTGCTGTCCCAGGATTACCTTTGGAGGCTCCATCGAAGAAGATCGTGGTAATTTTTTGTTTTCTCCACCATTCTTGGATGGTAGCTTCGGAGTCTCTTTTTCTCCATGCTGGGTTCACTGTTTGAGGGGCTAATAACTGCTTTCGAGGGTGGGGAGAAAGGGGGCCCAACCACCTCTCTTCTTCAGGGAGCAGCAAAGAACAATATGAAAAATACTGATGTTGAGCTGCTTCTAGGAGGAAGGCTTTGGCCTTGGCCGCTGCCAAATATGGGGCTTGCTTCTTTTCATTGAAAATCAGGTCATTCTTGGTCATCCAAATCTGCCAGCAAACATATTTGGGGATGGCATTCCAGACATTCCTCCAAAATGATACCACTTCATGCTTCTTCATGGGTCATGGTTTTAAGAGTTTTAGTGGGTATTCTGTTGATTATATATACACTGCACAAGAAACAACCAAACCCCAAAATTTTCTATCCAAAATTTTATTAATTATATATACATTGCACAAGAAACAACCAAACCCCAAAATTTTCTATGCAAACTTTTATATTGCAACATGCATCGAGACATCTCAAGAAAGGTTCTATTCATTCACTAATCCACCCAATTTTGTTGAGGAGTATACGTGGTTGCTCTTTGGAATTTAATACCACACTTTTTATGAAATGATTCAAATGCATAATTGTAGAATTCACCTTCTCTATCAGTTCTTAGCACCAATTCTTACAACTTTGATTTTCAATCAAAGTGTAAATTTTTTGAAAGGCATCAAATTCTTCACTTTTATTTCAATAAGATAAAATGACACTCTTCTATTGTAATCATCAATGAAATTTAAGGGATACCTAGCATTGAAAAGTGATAGATAAGGAGTATACATGGTTGATGTGGAGTATATGTGGTTGAGGCGTATATGTGATCTTTATTTGGAATTTAATACCACACTTTTTATGACATGGAGTATATCTAGTTGAGGACTAATGTGGTTGTTATTTGGAATTTAATACCACATTTTTATGAAATGATTCAAATGCATAATTGTAGAAGAAAATATTCTTTTACCACTTTGATTTTCAACTAAAATGTAAATTTTTCGAAAGATACCGAACACTTTACTTTTTATTTGAATAAAATAAAGTGACACTTTTTTATTGTAATCATCAATGAAATTTAAGGGATACCTAACACTGATGGATGAAAAATTGGCCCACATAGAACATTCTGAATGAGTTGCAACGTAGGTCTAGCTCTCCATGATTTTCCTAAAGGAAAAGGATCTTGGTGATGCTTCCATAAAACACAAATTTCACAAAATATTTCTGGCACTAAATGTTTTTTCAATCCTCTAACCATGTTATTAGCTTTCATCTCTTGCAATTTTCTGAAAATTAAATGTCTAAGTCTATCATTCCACAATTTTGATAGACAATTTGTATGATAAAATATAAAGAATGGATGCTACATTGCAATAAAAGAAACGAGCATGCTTAAAGATCCCAACATTATGATCAATGGTTTCTATAGAAAATTTTGTATCTAGGGAATGTATTTATCTAATAATGACTCTATCTATTGAAGCAACAAATTCATAACTAGCTTGAACAAACTTCTATATTGATATAAAATTGATTTCTAATCCTTTCAATAAAAAAACATTTTTCAGGCCGCCACCGAGCAGCTCAATTGGCAAGTACCATGATATGAAGTGTTATGTTCGATGAGGTTTCGAGTTTAAATTACTTGATTTACCCATTCCTGTGGAAGTGGTATACTATGGCACCTCGAGGTTATAGTGGTAGCAGTCGGAATCGAGCCCATGTCACACGAGTACTAGACCAATCTAGTCATCAGTTAAAAAAAAAAAAACATTTTACCAATATCCATTTTTGAAATCAATAGATCTAGTGCCAAAACATCTAATTTCATTTTATGTCTAGTAAGTTCTTGTACTAATATTTTTTCCTCATACAAACTAGGAAACAATGCTCTATCACTAGTCATATGAAAAGATGCACCAAAATCTAACACCTATTTTTTATTGCAATGAGAATCAAAGAACCCCCCTTTGCCAATAAATTTAGTTTTTAGTTGTAAATTCACCTTGGAATAGACCATGGATTATTTTCTTTCTTCTTGGATCCAACTATGAGAAAACAATGTTTTTCAGTTCAATCTTCCTTTCTCCTTTCTTTATCTCCTTCTTTCACTTTAGTTTTATATTGGTTCCTTTGATATTACTTCTTCTTCTTCTTCAAACAAGACTTCTTTGTGTGACTCTCATCTTCACATGACCTATAAACACATTATTTTCTTTCTTCTTGCTTTGCCATATCATTAGTTCTAATTTTTTTCTTAAAACCTTTCAAATGTTTCTTCCCATCATGAGATGGCTTGAAATTCATTCCATTACCTTCAAAATTTCTAGAAATTTATTTTCTCTACACTACATATGCATGAGATTTCTTAATGTATCCTTCCTTATTGAGCTAAGATTCTTCATTTAATATTAATTTACAAATTTGATCAAAAGTTTGGTTAGGGGCTTTAGGTTTAACTTGAATTACCCTTTTCCCGTATTCCTTGAACATTGTAGAAGCCAACGAAAGCTTACTTTCAACTATAAAAATTAATTGAAAATATTACTTCTTGTAATCAACCTATATTTCTCTAACTGAACATTCAAATAATCAACCACTTTATCAAAATCAACATGATCTAGATTCAATGCCTTTTATTTTATCTAGACTACATTTGCAAGATCAACCTCTTTATATTCAACTGTTAACATTTTCGACAATTTTATTGGGTTATCTAGATTAGCAAATCATCGATTAAGATTGGGGCTTAAAGACTTACCAATGGTTCATCTCGCTTGCTCAAGCTTGGTTCTCCATATCTCTTTTTCTCTATCATTTTGTTGAGGATATGAAAAATATTTGTTAACAATCCTCCATGATGATTTTTTCTCAAAGAGAGTTCTTCACTTCAAGATTCTAATCTAAAAATCTAGTTCCATGAAATATGGGTAAACTTTCAACATTAGTAAAGCCCATGATGTTAGAAACAAAATGATCAATCCATTAGGTAATGGGTTAAAAAAAATTCTATCCAAGCAATCCAAATAACCAATCTACCTAGATGCAATCTAACAAAGTAGAACTTCAACAATTGAACACCATGAATCGGTTTTTGAAACAATTAAAGAACTCATAAAAGAGAGATATCGCGAATTGAAGAATATTGTAGAAAGTATAATTTACAAAATGAACAAATATTTTTTAAAAAGAATGACTCTAGTAAAAAAAAAATATATATATATATATATAATCCACAATATATGCATACTATATGTTATATAATATAACACATACTATGTGTTATATATATATGCATAGACCTACTTGTTAAATCTAATTCTAATTCATAAATCTATTCAGCAAAACCTTCTACTTTATAAATCTAATTTTAACTCCCAAATCTAATCATGAAAACCTCTATGCCTATAGACAAATCTCCTACATATTTACAAATATATCTTACCAATTTATTTAATTGATTTAATATACTCTAGAATATTTTAAAGTGTGAAAGCTTTTAATATTCTAGAAAAATATCATCTAGAAAATGCCACTAGTCAGCTCTTACATTGCCTAACATTCCCATGTTACAGCGCTTGTATCTCAAACTATTACCCATGTTAAATAATATGACAAGATTGTCATTAAACATTGTGTGAAGTGAAGGATCGCTATCCAAACTCCAAATATTGAAGATTTGTGATTTCCATGGATTGAGGAGACTACCAAAGGAAATTAAAAATCCCTTTCCTTTTTTTTCAAATGTATCTATGCATGTTTATGATATATGGAATTTAATAAGGTGAGCACTTTCTTTCTTGTTTTTCAACATTATCGAAATTATTGTGAACATTCTTTTTTGCATTTGTATGCATAGAAGAAATCAATGAAATCCTCCCCCATGTTGTATAGATCTTGGATTATTTATACCAATGACTTTCTTAATTATTGGGTCTTTAGAGTTTTTTTTCTAAATGATCACTAGTAAAGAATTTTGCTCTATGTAATTTTGCAATACATAAGAATGGCTAGTTTCTTGTTCACAATCAATGAGATTGATTCATCACAAAGAGAAATTAAACTTAATTATGGTTAGGTTACTTTTTTTTTGTAATTTCGAAGAGGTCCATCGACACTAAATATTTGAATTGGATATTTTATTTTTTATATGGGACAAAAAATAATCTCTCTTAAGTAGTGTAGAGTTTGAAGATGGGCCTTTGTGTTGAAGAAAATGTATGTCGAGGTAACTAAGGAATTCTTATGAGCCCCTTCTTGTATTTATTGTTGCAAGGTGAGTTAGTGTTTGGATTTTGTAATCCTTGTAGTTCCGCTCCAATATGCTATATTACGTCTACTAGCAACAACCACATTTAAGTAAAAGTGGTTGATATACGTGGATCAACCCAATTTTCCACCCTTTTAGATTAATGGAGTAATGTGGTTGTTGTTAATAGTCTACAGAAGTATACATACCCTACCCCACTCTGGATTTGAACTTGTGACCTCTTAGGAGGAAACACATGCTTTTAACCATTAGGCCCACTCACGTTGTATTAATCAACAATATCAATTATTAATAATTTATTAATTATTAATTACATAAATGTAAAAAACACTAATATATTTCTTAATAAATATATTAACTTTTTATTAATTAATATATTAATACATAAAAAAAATAATATATTAAAGTATTAATGTACACTATAATGTAATAATGTAACATGTTAACAAAAAAATATCTTAATAATATATTGTAAACATATATTGATAGATTTGAAAAAGAAAATAAAAACAAATAACTAATACAACCTACTAATTAATTAATAAAGTAAAACATTAATAATATATAAATACATAAATGTATAAAACTAGTAATATATTAATTAATTAATACCTTAATTTTATGTATAAATTAAGCATCAATATATTAATGTATAATGTAATGTATTATTGTAACATGTTAATTAATAAATACTTTAATAATATATTTATACATTAAGATATTGCAATAAGAAAGTAAAAACAAACAAATAGTATAACCTATTAATTAGTAAAACATTTTGCATACATTAGTAATGTATTAATGTTGGCATGTTTATAGGAAGAGTGTTCTTGTCATTGATGGCAAGAACAAGAATGACGATGGCATATTGGTAGCAATGATGACAAACAAGAAAGTAATAATGATAGCATCGAGAATTTCTATCTACAAGCTCAAGATGATGAGCAAAAAACTTCCAGGAGTGCAGTAGAAAGGCCCTTGAGGTCCAAAGGATTGAAACACCTTGAGAATCTGAACGAAGTCAAAATCTCAGAAGAGATAGTGGATTTACCATTACATTGGCGAGAAATCTCAGAAGGGACAATGCTTTCCAGAATTGCAGACGAGGTCCAAGAGACAGACTCGTAGGAGGAACAAAGGTCAAAGCCTTTGAATACTTAGAAAATCTTCTAAGTCAGAAGAAATTGTAAGCTCAGAAGGAGGAACAACAGTGACCGTTGGATCATGGGAGATTTTGGACCGTTGATCTGACACAAGCGCAAGTTCGGGAATCAGAAGAACGAAGGTGAGACAAATTTCGAGATCGTGAAGCACGTAGTTGCAAAACACGAAGAGGAGATATCAACCGTTGGATCACGGAGAGATCTAGACCATTGATCTGGTAAGCATAGATTCAAGTTTCTGGTTCTAGAAGAAAGGGGCAAGTTGATTTCGAAAATCTCCAAGAGACGAAATCGTGAAGTGCGAATTTGCGATTTCATTTGGATCATTGGATCATGGAGGGTCATGGACCGTTGATCCGATGTGAGCGGATATCGAAAAATTGGGAATTGGGATTTGGGAATATTGAGGTAGCTAACTCATAGAAATCTGATTCCCGAAGTCCCGTAGCGCTCGAAAGATGGGCCCTAGGCCCTAGCTGGAGGTCACATCGATGGAGAATAGGGGAAGGAGGTAGAATTCACTAGACTCCTAACTCAAAGTTTGAGAGTTGGAAGAGTTGAGTGACTCAAAACAGAATACCCGAAACATGAAGTCGCATAGCACCTTTTTGATAGGCATGTGGTCACAGTCGGTGGCCACATGGGGGAAACTTGCACCCAATGCTAGTTCACATGGGTGAAGTTCGCAAGGAGCTCCTTTGCAAGGACCTCTTGAAACTGACAGAGAAGACCTCTTGTAACTATTAGAGAAGATCATCTATAATTGTAATAGAGAGGATAATCTCAACTATGACAGAGAAGACGAAGAGTCGCACTACCAGAGAAGGAAAAGAATCTCAAGATAAGCCACTGATGAGGAAAAAACTCAATATAACCACAAAATAAGATGAAGAGTTGAGTGGATTATCTCGTAGAGGACTTGGCGTGATAAAAACATGCAAAACAGAGAAGAGAGCAGGCCTTTTTCCTGATAGTTTTTCATGTAGGTAGAAGGAGGCAGTGTAGAGGACCAGAAGAGTATATAAGAGGTGCAACGCATAGAATGAAGGGGAAAAAAGAGAGCATGAAACATAGAAGAAAATATGAAAAGAGAGGCAGAGGTGCCCATGAAAAAACAGAGCTGAAGAAAATAAAGCACAAGATGATGCGAGCAGGAATACATTGATGTAGGTAGAGAAGAGAAGTATAGCAGAACAATGATGAGACTGGTAAGCTATTGACTAATATTGTATCACTGTAATAAATTTCTGTAACAAATTTTTATACCTTAGGGTTGTAGGGAGGTCCTAGGGAGGATTGTTGTCCTCAGAGTTTCAAGTGGGTTCTTTAACATAGGGAGTTGTAGCTTCCATCTGGTTGCAGCCAGAAAAACCAGGGTGGTAGGGTGGTGCAAGGGAGAACCATTGTTGTCTATTATACAGGTTGGTGCTTATGTGACTAGAAGTTGGTGCTTCCATCCAGTTGGTGTTGGAACACTTATGGAATTGGTTCTTCCTTCTAGTGGGTTCTAGAGAAACTAGATAGTTGGTGCACTGAACAAATTGCAGCTTGTAAAATAGAGGTGGTAGCCTCACAAAGAGTTGGTGATCATAATAATGAAAATAACTGAAAGGTCTCTGCTATAGAGGAAATAATTGATCTCAAAATGTTGACACTGGATCAACTTCTTGGAACCCTAACTTCTTATGAAATGAGAATCACCAAAGGTAAATCCTCTACAAGACAAACATCCTTTTGTTGGTCACTATAATTGCTTATTTAACTAAACAATCAAGTGCTACATAAATTGTCAACCCAGGGAAGTCTGTTTATTTCAAAGGTAACCACACACTATATATGCTCAATCCCAAAAGCAACTTAGAGTTGTAGTAAAAATATATTAGTCACACTTTGCCTTGAACAAGATGAAGTTAACTTGAATTACAGGAAAGCAACCTACCTATTGCAGAGATAAAAGTTTAAGAAATGATTAATTGAAGAATCTTGGATTACATTAAAATAACACGATACTGCAACAGGAAAGACCAACTATTATGTAACCAAAGAAAAGGAACCTATTCCCAAAGCAGGAATCTTCAAAACCTGTTTCCGATCATCACACTTCATGAACTCATTGCTTAACTGAAATAATTGATACACACACTGAAGGCTAACTATCTCTTAATAGAGAACAGGACCCTATTTCCTAGGTAGGAAACTGCAGCACCTGTTTCTGATTTGCACACTTTCATGAAATCATTAAAATAATGCGTTGAAGGCTAACTATCTCTAACAGAGAACAGGACCCTATTTCCTAGGCAGGAAACTTCAGCACCTGTTTCTGATTTGCACACTTTCATGAAATAATGCACTGAAGGCTAACTATCTCTAACAGAGAACAGGACCCTATTTCCTAGGCAGGAAACTTCAGCACATGTTTCTAACTATCAAGTTTTCATAAATTCACCAAGCAAGATTGCTAAATAACATGATTAACTATTACCCAAGCATGAATCATATGAAAACAATGTAACAATCGTGAAAGCAGAGTTCAGCAAGACAGAGTTCAGTAAAGTAGTGTTTCAGCAAAAAAGAATTCAGTAAAGTAGTGTTTCAGCAAAACAGTATTTAATCAAGGCATAAACAGAAATCACACTTAACACACTACAAAGCTAACGGGTGAATATTGTGAAGAAGGTGGGCCCTCCCTTCTCACAATATTCCCCTGAAATGAAAGGGCTAGAGAGAAATGCTCATAACAGTCTTTTATTCATCTGTCAATGTATCATATTACAATTTGGAATGAAGTACGTCCTTCTCTGTAAATCCTTCTTAGCAAAAAAAAATCCCCCCCCCTTCGAATGATGATTTCCTCTTATTTAAAGAGGAGGATCCCTTCGATACAATTTAATCAACTAATTACATGTGTACATCTGAGTCCTATTCTTAGTCAGATCGACTTTCTAAACTTGAATACGATATCCTAGTCTCCCGCAACAGAATGCTATTACAAGTGCTGAGTGAGGTGTTGTTGTTGTGGCTGGAGTAACAACTTCTTTATTTGTTTCTTGTTACTTTTGTTGTATGTTGTTTCAACATCGCGAATCGTGGGTTGTTTCAGCCACGGGATTTGTGTTCTGACTGTTTCAACACTTCTCAGGCAGCAATGATGGTTGATGATAGCTCATGATGCGACTGTTGTAGTCAATCTGTGTGAGTTTTTGTTCAACATCGTTGACCACGGATTGTGTAACAGCTTCCTCTGTGTTTCAGCATCGTTGACCACAGACTGTGTAGCAGCTTCTTCTGTGTTTCAGCATCATTGACCAAGGACTATGTAACAACTTCTTTTGTGTTTTAGCATTGTTGACCATGGACTGTGTAATAGCTTCTGTGAGTTGTTGTTTCAACATCGTAGTCCACAGACTGTGTAACAGCTTCTTACTATTTCAGTAATAGGCCTCAATGTTAATCCGCAATTCGAACTGTTTCAGCACTCATACATTTCTAATCAATGGTTAAGTACGAGAGTAATGTAAAATTATATGCAAAACAGATTAAACATATAGTAGAGAGAAGAGACGTTGTATACCTTTGGGAAGATAGGGTAAAGTGATAATATGAGTGTAAATGTAAGTGAAACAAGAGTGTAATGGTGGCAAAAAGTGTGGGCAAAAAGGTATATTGTATGGTCCTAACATCCCCCCCATCTTAAAATGTTGTGTGTCCTCATGCAACTTCACTCTGAATTAGAATCTGAATACCGACTCTGAGCGTGAAAGTTACTCAAGCAGTAGTTGTGGAAGGTGATGTCTGTTGGAGCTCTGAACCCTTGAACACGTTGTAACCTTTGCCAAGCTACTGTTTCAGCCTTCTTGGGTAGCTTATAATGGACTTGATATTTTTCTGCTGGCATCTAGAGGATAGGAAAATGAAACTAGTAGCTTATCCAACTTTCAGCACATTGTTGAATACACTTGATGTAGCTAGGTACCCTGGAGATTTCTATCTCAATATTAGTGGGGCTAAAAGGATTGTGTTCCTATCTTTTCTCAGTAGATTGTTGCCAAAATAGGTTATTTGCCTGTAGGGTAGAAATCTCTGTGGATCTGATGAAGTGTTGGCAATCCTAAAGCACTGTTGATTGTAGTTGCTGAATGTGTTTAGTCATCCCTGGTTTCTTTAAAAACTGATAATATTTTGTAACAAAGGTGGTTGCATTTTGTGGCTCTGGCCTTATCTAGAGAAGGTGGTTATCCTCATTGTGCTTGGCAGCCAGGAAGTCATCCTGCCATATAATCTGATTGTTAAGAAAGAAGGTGAGTGCCTAAATCTGGATGTCACTGACAAGAGGATTAAGGTTAAGCTTCATATTCTCAGGGATGGCCTCATTATGAAAATATGCCTCACAGAGGAGGTGTTGATCCATAGCAGAGGCTTCTGCAAAGGTTTTAATAAAATCTGTTGGGTTTAATACTGCATGGGGTCTGCCTTCTTTGACTGATTTGATCTGAAACCATGTAAGTCATTCCATTAGGAACATAGAGTAATTACATGATTGTTTCCTTGCAGCCAATAGCTTTTGTGCCAAGTCAAATATCAGGAGTAATATGCTTTTTAGCTCTTTCTTCTATTTCTTAAGGGCACGAGCTTCCTGGCGTGTTTGCTCCAAAGCTTCCCAATTTGAATAGGTATGATTTATCCAGATTTGTCTGTGTTCCTGCAGGCTTTTGGCCTGTGTAGCAGCAGACTCTTTTTCCATTTTTGTATTATTGCCTTCTCATCCCATGGCTGAGTTTGTGTTTCAGCGTTGCAAGTAATAGGCTGTGGTAGGGTCTGAGTGGCTTGTTCCACAAAGTTCTGACTGGGAGGGGAAGGTTCATCAATAGGCAATGTTTGTACAACTTTATTAACAAATGCAGGGGTTTCATTTTTGACATTTGTTGCAGGCCAGGGCTCAGTATTAATTCTGGAAGGTCTTGCTAGTTCCTGTAACAGCAAGGTGTTCTTCTTTGACTGCAATAGTCGAAGGTGCAGGGGAAGCTCCTGGAATTAGGACTTGAATTACTTTGTATCCCGCTTGATAGTAGATGTCCCCACATTGACATCACATATATTCTCTACACAGATTCTCTGTTGTAGTTCCTTCTGACATGGTCGCTATGCAAGCTAGGGTGTACAAATTAAGTTCCTTCTCATAGGCTTCTTTTTCCATGGCTAGCTCTTGCTTGTAATCTTCCAGTTCAGACTTTAGGAACTCATTTTCTTCTAAGACAAAGGCCATTGTTGGTTCTGGTTAAGGAATGACTGGTTCTTGTGTAGCAGTCACAGCCTCACTAGTTGGTTCTTGTGGAGAAGCTACATGATCGACAACTGATTTTTGTGTTTCAGCTTCTTGATGTAAGGAAAGTAATGTTGCAGCTCCCTGGGCATCTGATTCCTGTGTCTCAATAACAATATCAGCAACTGGTTCTTGTGTTTCAGCTGTAGTTGGTTCTTGTGTGACAGCTATGGCTAGTTCTTGTGTTTCAGCCACTGAATGAGTAGCTGGTTCTTGTGGGGCAGCTACCAAATGGGTAGTTGGTTCTTGTGTTTCAGCTACTAGGTTTGAAATGGATGATGTCGCAACATACTGGGCATGTGGTTCTTGTGTTTCAGTGCCTGTGGATGGAATAGGTAAATATTCTGGCGTTTGGGAGGTTAGGGGTGTACGAGGTATTAGTCGGATGGGTTGGGGGTCTAGGGCAGTGGCAGTAGTGGCTAACCTTGTTGAGGCCCTTGTTCATTTTCTTTGCAAAAAGGGTGGAAAGAAAGGGATTTGCTTTCATTTTTGTGGGGGTTTTTCCTCAATGATGGGCAGGGAGAATTGTCAGGTTCAGAATCATCGCTAAGAATATGAAGGGAAGGAGTAGATTATTCTGGTAAAGTGTGGGGTGGACTTGGTATGGTAGGGGGGTTAATTGGACTGATTGGGTCTGTAGGATGGCTATTAGGTACTTCTGGGGAATCTGGAGGGTTTTTCAATTGTTGTTCCTGAAGATTTTCAGGAATTTCAGCGGCTTCTTGGGAATCTATAGGTGGGTTGTTTAGTGGAGGGTTTTGTTGGGCAAAACCATTTTGGATGAGCAGTTGGACAAGATGGTGATGGGTGAGAAAAAGGGTGGGATATTTATCCTTTTTATAGTAGTGCAACATATTTTTAAGACAAGCAAATAATAGGGAATGTTCACCAATCTATTATGCCGCAAATGAGACAACAGGACAAAATCGTGTTGGTAGACTACCTGGTACCAACCTTCACAGGTAAGGTAGTGTTTGACGAATTTTGCAACTTCTGGCCATGGAGGTAGCAACAAGCTGAGTTGGACACCCCGGCCTTTCGGTTCAATTTGTTCCCCTGGCAAGAGGAAATCCTACTGGGCATTCAAGATGATATGTTTGCGGCTGAACATGCGAATGCCATTGGTAGGTAAGCTCGAAACCTGTGCTATATCCTCTTCTGTTACTGAAATCTGAACCCCTTGAACAATGGAATGGTCTTCCTAGAGATTGTGAGCAAATTGGAGAACCTGTTGTTGATCATACCACTGGAGTCTCTGAAGATAACCGAGCCATCCTGCCTGTAGAAAAATTTGATAGGCTTCTGGATAGTGTTCTAACAGGGTTGTCGTGGCGGGTTCGTAATGTATAATAGAACCTCCCATAGCTACCAGCTCGATAAAATACACCGTCAAAGAGTTTGAGTAACAACTTATGTGCAGACTGAGTTTTTCGAATGAAGGCATGCAAATGGTGGTGAATTAAAACGAAAGGATGGTAAATAGGAATGGTGGTGGTTGATACGTGTGAAATGATGGTGTACAAGTTCGATATCCCCCCCCCCCCCTTTTTAAGTGCAGCTCATAATGATTTTAAACGAGTGGTAATAATGATTTGGAATCTTCTCATTAACTATAGCTTAACTGTAATACATAGAATTTACATACCTCTTCTTTACCTTTGATTCATACTTAGACAAAATATAATGCCTATCCATAATAGTTCTGCAGTGGCCGTGGCAGAGACTTTTGATTTGTTAGATGAATTGTATCAATGATTTGTTGACTAGAAGGACAAAATGTAATATGAGAGCGCAAAAGCTTATTGACAGAGAATGCTGAAAAGTTGGTGTTTCTGCCGTGGGAAGAACAAAGAAGTATTTGTTGAAGAGTGATGTTGTAGAATACTGCTGAGGAAGTGATGTTTCAACAATAGAAAGAAGGGAGAAACAATTGTTGGACTGTGTTTCTTCGTCAATGGGAAAATGGCGAAGAGTTGCTGATAATGGTGTTTCAGCAGTGGGGAAGATGGTAAAGGGTTGTTGACAGTGGTGTTTTAGCAATGGGGAAAATGGTGAAAGGTTGCTGACAGTGGTGTTTCAGCAATGGGGAAAATGGTGAAAGGTTGTTGAACATTGATGGGGGAAAATGGTGTGAGGTTGCTGACAGTGATGTTTCAGCAATGAAGAAAGAGCAAAGAGTTGTTGAATAGTGGTGTTTCAGCAATGGAAAGAAGGGCGAAACAATTGTTGGACGGTGTTGTTTCGTCAATGGGAAAATGGCGAAGAGTTGTTGATAATGGTGTTTCAGCAATGGGGAAGATGGTGAAAGGTTGTTGAATAGTGATGGGGGAAAATGGTGTGAGGTTGTTGACAGTGATGTTTCAGCAATGAAGAAAGAGCAAAGAGTTGTTGAACAGTGATGTTTCAGCAGTGGGAAAGCTTGCCTCTCCTTGAAGTAGGATTGTCCTTTCTTAGTGGGCCTCTGCTTTGATCGGGAATCTACAAAAATTGATTGTAACATGGTATTTCTTCACAGGGATTATTAGTAACTGAAATCTAATCTAATACTAAAGAAATTAACTTAAAAAGAATTAATTGCAATGAGGGGTAGGAGCCCCCTCTAAAAAGAGGTAATGAGAGTCTGCCACACATGTGGCTTTAAAATATTCTTTTGAAATAGTGCGTTGGTACAGACGGAGCCGATGACCATTTACAAGTAATGGTGTTTTAGAGTCATCGATTGTGAGGAGCCTTACTGTTCCATTGGGGAAAACAGTGTCTACTTCATACGGTCCAAGCCATCTTGTACGTAGTTTCCCTTGAAATTCTTTGAATCGAGAATCATATAGTAGGGCCCAATTACCTTTTTGGAATTGCTTATTATTGATAGTTTTGTCATGCCATTTTGATCTTTGCTGTTGAATCATAGTTGTCTGATAAATGGCATCTAGTCTTTTCTCATCCAATTCATTAAGTTGTTGCAACCTGGTTGTTTGTGCATCGGTCAAATCAAGGTTGACAGCTAAAGAAGTTCTTAAGGTTTTGATTTCAAATTCCACAGGAAAGACAACACTCTTTCCATAGACTAATTCATAGGGAGAGAATCCTGTAGTATTTCTCTAGGTAGTTCTGTAGGCCCATAATGCTTCAGGGATCCTGTAAGACTAGTCCTTTCTGTTTTCCTTCACTGTTTTCGTGAGAATGGATTCTATTACTTTGTTTGTGCTTTCCACCTGTCCATTGCCTTGGGGTGGTATGTTGTAGTCATTCTATGCTGAATATGATATTTTTGAAGGGTGGCTTTAAAACCACGAGAGGTGAAAGGAGGTCCTCCATCTGTAACTAATTCTCTTGGCACTCCAAATCTGATGAAGATGTCTTCAAATAAGAAATCTATAACTGCTTCTTCGGTCACTATATGGAATTCTTTAGCCTCCACCCATTTGGTCATATAGTCTGTATAGACCACTATGTAAACTTTTTGATTGGATGGGGGGTTAATGGGTCCTACAAAGTCTAAGGCCCATCTTTCGAATGGTTCAAGTACTATTTGGGGGTTTAATGGCATTTCATCTTTATGATTAGGTTGGCCCATTCTTTGGCAGCTATCACAGGCCCGGACATATTTCTTTGCTTCTTTGAAAAGTGAGGGCCAATAGTATCCCATCCTGAGAATTTTATGTGTTTTTCTCTTATCAACATGATTCCCTCCACAAGGGCCATCATGACAAGCTTTTAGTAAATCGTAAACCTCATCTTCTCTAATGCACCTTTAGATTTCTTGATCAGGTCCTGTATGGAAAAGACATCCACTTATCCAGCTATACCGAGAACTTTGTTGAATGATTCTTCTTTTCTCTCGGTGGGATAGGTGTGGTGGTAACTTCCCTGCAACCAAGTAGTTAGCAATGTTTGCATACCAAGGTGAGTGAGCAAAAACTGCAAATAGATATTAATCAGTAAAGGAATCATCTATTGGGGTATCATTATCAAGTGTCAACTGAGAAAGGAAATCAACAACTACATTTTCTTTTCTTGGTCTATCTACAATTGTAATATCAAATTCTTGCAATAATAGTAACCATCTGGTGACTCGAGCATTTGTGATAGGTTTATTCATTAGGTATTTAATAGCTGAGTGATCAGTATGGACAAGAGTAGAGTAGCCAGTGATGTAATGTCTAAATTTATTAATAGCATAGATAACTGCTAAGAATTCCTTTTTGGTAACAGTATAATTGAGTTCAACAGGAGTCATATTCTTGCTGATGAAATAAATAGCATAAGGTTGATGATTTTCTTCTTGTCCCAAGACAGCTCCTATTGCAGTATCTAAAGCATCAGAGGATATATGAAAGGGAAGTGTCCAATCATGTCCTCTAAGAATAGGAGTTGTAGATAACTGATGTTTAAGTGTATTAAATGCTTCCTAACAAGAATTAGTCCATTTGAATTCAACATTTTTCATCAGTAACACAAACAGGGGAGAAGCTATTTTGGAAAAGTTTTTGATAAATCTTCTGTAGTATCCAGCATGTCCTAGAAAACTTCTTACCTCTATTTGGGTTTTGGGAGTAGGAATATCCTTAATGACTTGTATCTTGGATGGATCCACCTGAATTCCTTGAGATGAGATAAAATGTCCAAGCACTATTCCTTCACTCATCATCATATGACATTTTTCTGTACTTAGGGAGAGTTGGGCTTGTATACATCGTTTAAGCA
>ML805922.1:9951-83703 GCA_009831015.1 Picea engelmannii | reverse complement strand
TTGGTCCCATGTTGTGATTACATGGCCTCCAAGACTCATGAACCATCTTAGTGCATTTCCTTTCAATGTTGCTGGAAATAGTTTTAATTTTTGAGCATTGGAAATGTAATCATAACTTCTGCATAATATATCAAACTCAAAAACGAACTCATCAGGATCTTCTGAAGACAAACCATGAAAGTTAGGTAGTTTTGAGAGTGGAATGTTCTTCATGGGGGCTACCCCTCTAGGAATATCACCAATAGGAAATCCTAATGTGGAGAAAGAGTTTTCATCATTTACCTCTCCTTCAGGACCTACCTGTTCTTCATGATGCAATTCTTCATTGTACTCATCCATGTTTTCTTTTGTCTGCTCCCCTACTACACTTTCTCTATCCTCAATGTTTCTTTCTGGTTTCTTTACTATCTCAGGACTCCAAACTTCTTTCCCCGTTTCGAAGTTGGCTTGAAATGAAGGCTGGATTTTTGTTTCCGAAGGTTTGGTCGTTGAGCAACAGATTCAGACTGTGTTATAATCTCATCAATATAAGTCTTTCTTCCTCCTCTTCCTCTACCTCTGCCACCTGTAGGGTCAGTGTCTTTGGGGTCTCCACGTCCTCTCATGCAATCTTTGTATCTGAAAAATCATAATTTCTTTTGAAATCTACAATTACCTTCCCCGGCAATGGCACCAAAATGTTGGTCACTATAATTGCTTATTTAACTAAACAATCAAGTGCTACATAAATTGTCAACCTAGGGAAGTCTGTTTATTTCAAAGGTAACCACACACTATATATGCTCAATCCCAAAAGCAAATTAGAGTTGTAGTAAAAATATATTAGTCACACTTTGCCTTGAACAAGCTAAAGCTCTAACTTGAATTACAGGAAAGCAACCTACCTATTGCAGAGCTCAAAGTTTAAGAAATGATTAATTGAAGAATATTGGATTACATTAAAACAACAACAAGATACTACAACAGGAAAGACCAACTATTCTATAACCAGAGAATAGGACCCTATTCCCAAAGCAGGAATATTCAACACCTGTTTCCGATCATCACACTTCATGAACTCATTGCTTAACTGAAATAATTGATACACACACTGAAGGCTAACTATCTCTTAACAGAGAACAAGACCCTATTTCCTAGGCAGGAAACTTTAGCACATGTTTCTGATTTGCACACTTTCATGAACTCATTAAAATAATGCACTGAAGGCTAACTATCTCTAACAAAGAACAGGACCCTATTTCCTAGGCAGGAAACTTCAGCACCTCTGATTTGCACACTTTCATGAAATAATGCACTGAAGGCTAACTATCTCTAACATAGAACATGACCCTATTTCCTAGGCAGGAAACTTCAGCACCTATTTCTGACTATCAAGTTTTCATAAATTCACCAAGAAATATTGCTAAATAAAATGATTAACTGTTACCCAAGCATGAATCATATGAAAACAATGTAACAATCGAGAAAGCAGAGTTCAGCAAGATAGAGTTTAGTAAAGTAGTGTTTCAGCAAAACAAAATTTAGTAAAGTAGTGTTTCAACAAAATAGAATTTAATCAAGGCATAAACATAAATCACACTTAACACACTACAAAGCTAATGGGTGAATCTTGTGAAGAAGGTGGGCCCTCCCTTCTCACAAGATTCCCCTGAAACCAAAGGGCTAGAGAGAAATGCTCAGAACATTCTTTTAGTCATCTATCAATGTATCATATTACAATCTAGAATGAAGTACGTCCTTCTCTGTAAATCCTTCTTAGCAAAAACAGATCCCCCACCCCCCCCCCTTCGAATGATGATTTCCTCTTATTTAAAGAGGAGGATCCCTTCGATACAATTTAATCAACTAATTACAGGTGTACATCTGAGTCCTATTCTTAGTCAGATTGACTTTCTAAACTGGAATAGGATATCCTAGTCTCCTGCAACAGAATGCTATTACAAGTGCTGAGTGAGGAGTTTTTGTTGCGGCTGGAGTAACAACTTCTTTATTTGTTTCTTGTTACTGTTTTTGTATGTTGCTTCAGCATCGTGAATCGTGGGCTGTTTCAGCCACGGGATTTGCGTTCTGACTGTTTCAGCACTTCTCAGGCAGCAGCGATGGTTGATGCTAGCTCACGGTGCGGCTGTTGTAGTCAATATGTGTGAGTTGTTGTTCAACATCGTTGACCACGGACTGTGTAACAACTTCCTCTGTGTTTCATCATCGTTGACCACAGACTGTGTAGCAGCTTCTTCTGTGTTTCATCATCGTTGACCAGGGACTATGTAACAACTTCTTCTGTGTTTCAGCATTGTTGACCATGGACTGTGTAACCGCTTCTGTGAGTTGTTGTTTCATCATCGTAGTCCACAGACTGTGTAACAACTTCTTGTAGTTTCAGCAACAAGCCTCAATGCTAATCTGCAGTTCGAACTGTTTCAACACTGATACATTTCTGATCAATGGTTAAGTACGAGAGTAATGTAAAATCATATGCAAAACAGCTTAAACATATAGTAGAGAGAAGAGACGTTGTATACCTTTTGGAAGATAGGGTAAAGTGATAATATGTGTGTAAATGTAAGTGAAACAAGAGTGTAATGGTGGAAAAAAGTGTGGGAAAAAAGCTACATTGTATGGTCCTAACACCTTTAAGGCATAGAAAAACACAGACTCCGATATAGATGAGATTGAAGAAATTTTTTTGAGAAGACTGGCGAAAGGATTAGGCAAATAAAAAGGTAATATGCCCTTCAAATGTTTGAACTATGGTAAGATAGGTCATTTTGCAAATAATTTTCCTCACAAAATAAAGGATCAGACATATGACGATGAAGAGAAGCACAAACACAAAAAGTTCTATAAAGAGAATAATTTTAAGAAGAAAAGTCTTTGTGTAAACAATGATGACAATCCTTCAGATGATGAAAACAATGACTCTTCTATTGAAAGTAAAATAAATGATCTCCTGC
Source organism: Picea engelmannii (assembly GCA_009831015.1). Classification (NCBI taxonomy): domain Eukaryota; kingdom Viridiplantae; phylum Streptophyta; class Pinopsida; order Pinales; family Pinaceae; genus Picea; species Picea engelmannii. The sequence continues at coordinate 80,749 of ML805922.1, read as the reverse complement.
TAATAGCTTTAGAAGACCTAAACATTGAAGATATAGGAAGTGAGTTCATTTATTGTAAAGCAGTAGTAGATCTTGAAGGAGAACTTGTCAGTGCCATGGAAGAGATTGAGACTCATAGAAAAGAAAAGAAAAGAAAAACAATTACTACTCATGTATGAGAAAACATGCAATGAACCATTTGAATAAATTTCTCTGTTGAAATTTAAGTTAAAAGAAGCTAAGAGGATTGGAGACATCCTCAAAAATCAATTGAAGGAAGACAAGACAAAAGGTGAAAAATTGGAAGCTGAAGTTGTGTCTGTCGGAAAAGATCTAGAGAAATTTCAGGCCTTATATCATCAGAATTTGACAAGTATTAAGGCCTCAAAAGGATTAGGCACCATTCTAAATCAACAAAGGAATCCAAAGTTGAAAATTGGTTTGGGTTATGAAGAGGGATCAATTATTGATCAACCAAGCAACAAAGAATCCATCAAGTTTGTCAAATCTACAACCATTGACAACAACGAACCTGCAAAAACAAAGGAAGATAATCAACCTCCAAGGAGAAGTGAAGGAAAAAGTACCATAACTAAATCTGTAGAACAAAGAAATAATACACCCTCTTCTCAAAGAAATCATCAGCATGGAAGAAATCGACCTGCTCAAAGAAGACAACCTTTTTCTAGGTACAAAGATTGTTTCTATGGATATTGTTTTTATTGTTCTAACTTTGTCCACAAAGCTGTAAATTGCTCTTTAAGATTTAGACATGAGAAATCAAGACACCCAAGGAATATTTATCTGCCACAACAAAGAATGAGACAACCAAGTAACAAACAATAACAGACTGTAAATCATGTGATGGCTGGGAAAAAGACGCAGATTAAGCATAAAAATTGTTATGATCCTTTATTCGATGAACCAGAATGTTACATCTACCATAATTATAGACATAAAGCTGCACACTGTCGCTTAAAGAACTATAAGCCAGATTCAAATCACAGAGATAAAAATGTCAAGGTTTGGAATAAGAAAGAAGATAACAAGTGTGGATTAGTGTTGTCAGCTCAAAGACAAAAGAGCCCCTGGTATATTGACAGCAGATGCTCCAGTCATATGACAGGTGAAAAAAGTAAGTTCCTATCACTCAAAGAAAATAAATCAGGAAATGTGACTTTTGGAATTGATGCTCCAGGAAAGATCAAAGGTAAATATCTAGTAAGATTAAGTAATGGAGGAGGCAAAGCTCAAGATGTATTATTAGTTGATGGATTAAAGCGTAATCTTCTTAGTGTCATTCAGGTGTATGATAGAGGATGTGAAGTCACCTTCACTGCCAAAGGTTGTAAAATAAAAATAGTGAACACAGGAGAGTTGATTGCAAAAGGGGTTAGAACTAAAAACAATGTCTATGTTCTAAAGGAAGATAAGGAGGACTGTCATTTAAGCAAATTTGATGAATGTTGGTTATGGCACAAAAGGCTTGGACACCTGAATTTTGATCATATTGTCAAGTTGAATAATGAAGGTGTTGTGAAAGATCTTCCAAGAATATCTAAGCCTCATAACTCTGTTTGTGAATCCTATCAAATGGGGAAGTTGACTCGTGCTCATTCAAATTGAAGAGTTTCACATCTTCAGAGAAACCACTTCAAATTATTCATATGGATCTATTTGGACCATCGTGAAAGGAAGGAACTGGAGGAGAATGTTACTTTATGCTCGTGATTGATGACTTCTCAAGACTTACGTGGGTTTCCTTTTTGAGAGAAAAATATGATGTGTTTGAGAAGTTAAAAATGTTTAAGGTGTTAGATGAGAATTAGATAGGAAGGAAGTTAAAGGAAATTTTCTCAGACAGGGGAGGAGAATTTTTGTCAAGAGATTTCAAAGAATTCCATGACAGACATGGAATTAAAAGAGAATATACTATTCCAAGTACTCCTCAACAAAATGGAGTTGTAGAATGCCAAAATAGATAAGTCCAGCAGATGGCAAGGGCCATGATGAGAAAAAGGGACATTTCAAAAACCTTCTAGGTGGAGGCTGTTCACACGACTTCTCATATTCTAAACAAAGCACATATAAGGCTGAACAGTGATAAAACTCCATATGAGCTATGGTTTGGTCGACTTTCATCGATCAAGCACTTCAAAGTATTTGGAAGTAAATGCTACATCAAAAATAATGATAATCATTTGGGAAAATTTTATGGTAGAGTTGATGAAGGTATCTTATTAGGATATGCAACGAACAGTAAAGGATATAGATGCTTTAACAAAAGAATGAATAAATTAGTAGACTACATTGATGCTCGAATTGATGAAGAAGCTCTTGTAAAATATCAATAGAGAATAAGCACCAAGTCAGATGAAGAAAATGATGAGGATATTGAAAATGAAGAACAACAAATCTTAGAGTCACAAGAATATGATGAAGCAGGTGGAGAAGAGACACCCAGATAAGAAGAGTCAAGACAACAATCAACATCAAATCCTTCCTGTAGAATTACTCAAAAGAATCATCCTGCAAGTCAGATAATTGATGAGAAAGACAAAGGTGTACACACTAGGAGAAGGATAATCAAAGAAATCGAGCAATCACATATAGCCTTGATATCCATGGTGGAACCCAATAAATTTAGCCAGTAAGGATGTAAATTGGTTAAAATCAATGAATGAGGAATTGGATTAGATTGAAAAGAATGATACTTGGCAACTTGTTCCTAGGCTAGCAAACAAAAATGTAATAGGATACAAATGGGTCTACAAAAATAAGATGAATGAGAAAGGAAATATCATAAGAAATAAGGCTAGATTGGTCTGCAAAGGGTATGCTCAAATAGGACTGAATTTTTATGAAACATTTGCACCCATAGCAAGATTATAAGCTATTAGAATGTTTCTTTCCTATGATTTTCATAAGAATTTTAAAGCCTACCAAATGGATGTCAAGTCATCTTTTTTAAATGGATATCTAAAAGAATAATTCTATATGGAACAACCAGAGGGTTTCCAACTGTCAAATAATCCTGACCTTGTCTAGAAGCTGAAGAAAGCCTTATATGGGTTGAAACAAGCTCCTCATGCCTAGTATTACAGATTGGATAAATATCTTCAAGACAAAGGGTCAAGAGAGGAATAGTTGACTGCAATCTATATATCAAAATAGAGGATAATGATTTGCTCATTGTGTTGGTCTATGTAGATGACATCATCTTCAAAAGTAATAATGCTTCATTGGTACAATGGTTTTCTTCTGCCATGCAGTCTAAATTTGAAATGTCTATGATAGGGGAACTGTAATTTTTTCTTGGTCTACAAATTACTAAAAGGTCTGATGGAATATTTATTTCTCAGGAGAAATATCTAAGAGAAATGTTGAAAACGTTTCAAATGGAAGATTCTACACCTATGAGCACACCTATGGTCACTAGATGCAAGTTAAGAAAGGATGATGACTCACCTGATGTTGTTCAGAGTTCATATAGTTCTATGATAGGTAGCATGTTTTACATCACAACATCTCGTCCATACATAATGCATGTTGTTGGAATGGTAGGAAGGTATCAGTCTGGACCAAAATATATTTGTTTGCTAGCTGTCAAAAGAATATTTAGATACTTGAAAGGAACAATGAACTATGGCCTATGGTATCCTAGGAATCAAAATTTTCAATTATCAGTCTATTCAGATGCTAATTGGGATAACTAGATGGATGAAAGGAAAAGAACGAGTGGAGGTGCATTCTTCTTAGGATATTCTCTTGTAGCATGGTTGAGCAAGAAGAAAGGTTCCATTTCCTTATCAACTATAGAAGTTTAATACATTGCAGCTGCCACTTGTTGTACCCAAGTATTGTGGATGATTCAGACACTTGTAGACTTGGAGGTCAAATATACTGCACCGATTCCAATTCATTATGATAATACTAGTGCAATTAGTGTGTCAAAGAATCTTGTATTTCACTCCAAGACCAAGCATATACCCATCAACTATCACTTATTGAGGGAACAAGTAGTCAACACCGTTGTTTCTTTGCATTATATTCCATCCAAAGATCAGATTGTTGATATATTCACTAAACTTCTTCCAAAATCTTAGTTTGATTATCTACACCAGAAGTTAGGTGTGACCCTGTTATCAAGTTAAAATAGTCTATATGATCAAGGGGAGAGTGCTCATAGTATATCTAATCAGGGGAAAAATAGATTCCCTCTCAGTTTTCTTTGACATTGATGTCAAAGGGGGAGAAAAAGGTGTGGTTTGGATGCTACAATTGGAGGTCTAAGCAGAATAGTGTAGCCTTTCAGGGTTACCATCAATGCCAAAGGGGGAGATTATTGGCATGTTTACAGGAAGAGTGTGATTTTCATTGATGGCAAGAACAACAACGACGATGGAATATTGGCAACAATGATGGAAAACAGGAAAGCAACGATGATAGCATCAGGAATTTTTGTCTACAAACTCAAGAGGACAAGCACAGGACTTCCAGGAGTGCAGTAGAAATTCCCTTGACGTCCAAAGGATCGAAACCCCTTGAGAATATGAACGAAGTCAAAACCTCAGAAGAGATAGTGAAATTACCATTACATTGGTGAGAAAGATCAGAAGGGACAATGCTTTCCAAAAGTGCATATGAGGTCTAAGATATAGACTCGTAGGATGAACAAAGGTCAAAGCCTTTAAATACATAGAAAATATTCTAAGTCAGAAGAAAATGTAAGCTTAGGCGGAGGAGCAATAGTGACTATTGGATTGTGGTAGATTTTGGATCGCTGATCTGACGCAAGCGCAAGTTCAAGAATCAGAAGAAGGGAGGTGATCCAACTTTCAACATCGTGAAGCGCATAGTCGTGAAATGCGAAGAAGATATCTCTATCGTTGGATCACAAAGAGATCTAGACCGTTGATCTGGCAAGCATAGATTCAGGGTTCGGGTTTTGGAAAGGGGTGAGTTGATTTCAAAAATATCCAAGAGACGAAGTCACGAAGTGCCAACTCAAAGTTTGATCTAGACCATTGGATCGTGGAGGGTCGTGGACCATCAATTTGAAGTGATCGCATATTGGGAAATTGGGAATCAGTATTTGGTAAAATCAAGGTAGCTAACTCACGAAAATCCGATACGTGAAGTCCAGTAGCGCTCGGAAGCTAGGCCCCAGGCCCTAGCTAGAGGTCACATCATTGGAGAATAGGGGAAGGAGATAGCACTCGCTAGAATCATAACTCAAAGTTCAGGAGTTGGAGGAATAGGGTGACTCACAGCAGAATACCCAAAACACGAAGTCACGTAGCATATTTTTGGTAGGCGTGTGGTTACAGTTGGTGGTCACATGGGGGAAAATTATACTCGGTTCTAGTTCACACGGGTGAAGTTCAAAAGGAGATCCTTCGTGAGGAACTCCTATAACTGTTAAATAAGTCCTCCTGTAACTGTCATAGAAGATCAACTGTAATGGTAATAGATAGGATAAGCTCAATTGTGATAGAGAAGATGAACCATCGCATTGCTAGAGAAGGAAAAGAATCTCAGGATAAGCCACTGATGAGGAACAGACTCAATATAACTGCCAAATAAGACAAAGATTTGAGTGGATTATCTCATAGAGGACTTGGCGTGATAAAAACATGAAGAACAGAGAAGAGAGCGAGACTTTTTCCTGATAGTTTTGCATGCGGGTAGAAGGAGGCGGTGTAAAGGACTAGAAGAGTATATAAGAGGTGCGGTGCATAGAATGAAGGGAAAAAAAGAGAGAATGAAATTTAGAATAAAATATGAACAGAGAGGCAGAAGTGCACATCCAGAGGCAGAGCAGAGGAACAGAAAGCGTAAGATGATGTGAGCAGGAATACACTGATGTAGGTAGAACAGAGAAGTATAGCAGAATAGTGATGGGACTGGTAAGCCATTGACTAATAGTGTATCACTATAATAAAATTTTGTAACAAATTTTTATACCTCAGGGTGCTTGGGAGGTGCTAGGGAGGATTGTTGTCCTTAGATTTTCAAGTGGGTGCTTGAACACAGGGAGTTGTAGCTTCCATCTGGTTGCAACCATAAAAACCAGGGTGGTAGGGTGGTGCAAGGGAGAACCATTGTTCTCTTTTATATAGGTTGGTGCCTGTGTGACTGGAAGTTGGCACTTCCATCCTGTTGGTGTTGGAAAACTTAGGGAGTTGGTGCTAGAGAAACTAGAGAGTTGGTGCTCTCAGAAAGTTGCAACTTGTAAAACAGAGGTGGTAGCCTCACAAAGATTTGGTTCTCATAAGAATGATATTGTACAGAAAATAAAGACTAGTTATCATATGAAGAAGAAGAGGTTTTCTCTGTTTATGGGTTTCCTCAGAAATATTTGTCTCTGTATACTTCATGTGTGTGATTGGTGTTGAATACTCTATTACTTACTTGCCTAAATTATTGTAATCATCATTGAATGTTCTATAATGAGTTTAAATTGGGCATAATTGTTTAAGCACGGTAACAACTGATTCCCGCCCCCGCCCCGCCTTCAGTTGTCCAACAATTAATACATTAATAATGTAATAATAAAGAAATACATTAATAATAATGCAAAAATACATTAATAGTATATAAATACATTAATGTGATATTACATAAATGTGAAAAAGTATTAATGTATTAATTAATAAATATATGAACGATTTACTAATTAATGTATTAATACATAAATACATAAAATTAAAGTATTAATTAATTAATTAATTAATACCTTAATGTGATATATAAATTAAGTATCAATACATTAATGTATAATGTAATTTATTAACGTAACATGTTAATTAGTAAATACCTTAATAATATATAATATATTGTATTAATACATTATACATTAATAAATTACCAAAGTACAAATACATTATTATATTAATCATTAAAGAATTAGTTAATTAATCAATACATTTATAAACTCTCAATAAAATTAATTAAATATTAGAGTATTATTAATTAATATATTAACAAAGCATCCATAAATTAATAATAAAGTAATAAAGAGTCCAAAAATATAATAATACATTAAAATATTAAAGTATTAACACAATATTCATACACTAAAACTACAATAAAGTAAAAACAATTTTGTAATACATTATTATTTATACATTAATAAAGTATTAAATTATTTTTTTAATATTATTTTCTTCTTATTATAAAATAAATTGCAATGTGAGTTAAGGATCTCGTAGGATTCTTTTGGGTCATGCATTGTAACTCTTCTAGGGTTCTCCAGGGACTCTGGTTTTCATCTTCGCGCAGACCCATCCCCACGTTCCCTTGTGCAGGCCGATTATGGTCCCCTCTGAGGGGGTGATCCCCCCAAGGCTCTTCATCTTCGGATATTCAGGTCATTTAGGCCTTGATTTCCTCCTATGCAAAGGTTCACAAGGAAGCTCCCTCCAGATTCATAAAAAAAATGGAAGAGATCCCTAAGGTGGTTGTGCACACTTCTTTGGCTTGCTTGCAAGCTCTTAGACTAGATGACAACAGACTGATAGGGGTTGTGGCCCTCCCTCAAATCCATGCATCATTGGCTAGAACTAAACTGAAAAAAATTGATCCCGGGACAAATGTCTGCGACCTTTTGTGTTAAGGGTTTCTTCGCCTTTCTATTTGAAAAAAAAGAGTATAGGGATCTAATTTCTCGAAGTGGACCTTATTTCATGGGGGAAAGAGGAATATATCTCAATAAATGGACCCCATACTTCAACCCAGAAAATGATATCCCTTCAGTAGTCCCTATCTAGGTAAGGTTTTCATTCCTCCCTCTACATTGTTGGAATGATGAAACCCTAAGAAACGTAGGCAACTCACTAGGGAAATACATCAATTATGTTGAACCATGAGAAAGGATTGAAGACTGTGCCAGAATTTATGTGGAAGTGGATCTGGAAAAAGGTCTCCCAGAAGCAATCGAGTTGATTCTGGATAAATGGTCTTATGTTCAACAGGTCAATTATGAGAAAATCCCTTTCAAATGCAAAGATTGTCATGAATATGGTCATTTTGCAAAAATTTTCCCACAAGATAAAGAACCCCAAGAGAAAGATCTGAAACGGGACCAATGGAAACAACCAAAAAGGAAAAAAAATACTGGGAAAACAACCATGAAACCCCCACAAGGGAAAGGAGAAAAAACTACAGGCTTGAGAGAAAGACCCCCAAGATCCCCCCAAAAAGGAGAATCAAGTCACAACAAGTATGCCAGACTTCCAACATAATATAACATGGAATACCTCAGGGACGATCAGGAAGAAAATGAAAGAAAGAGACAAGAAGAAATCATAAAATGAAAAGAGAAAGAAATACTGGTAACAAGTGGAGAAACCACAACAAAATATATTCCAAACCCCCCTCCAAATATCCCTATTTTTTTAGAAGAAGACATACAATAAACGTTTGATGGTGATGTAGACCTAGAGATCACTTAACTAGCTACAATAAAAAAAAAGGAAGAAAATACCATAGAAACAAAAGAGAATCGACTACAGACAGAGAGAAGGAATTAGGCATCTAGAAAACTATAGAAGAAGAACTAAGAAAATAGGGTAAATCTAGAAAAAATAATTGAGCCCATCATAAGGGAGTAGCATCTCATCCCTCTAAAGCCCCCCCCCCAAAACCCTCTGATAAATGATGAAATTTTTCTCCTTGAACTGTAGAGGACTAGGGAGCAGGGATAAAAAAGAAGAAGTTCGAAATTCAATAGAAACATAAAACCCTTCAATCCTCCTACTCCCGGAGACAAAAATAAGGGACCTAGAAACCCTCCAAGAAATGAAAAAAAAATTGAAAAAAGGGGAAGGAAAAGCAATCAGCTCCAGAGGTGCCTTGGGAGGAATCAACACAATTTTGAACGCGAAATAATTCAATCTAGATGAGCAGTTGTAGTCCCAGTTATTAATGGAGGTATCTCTAAATAAGAAAGCCACGGGTATTCTCTATTCAATTATCAATGTATATATGCCAAATAATTACTTGGAAAAAATTGAGTGTTGGTGATCCCTTCAGCATATGGCCAACGACAATCCCCCCAAAAATTTGATTATAGATGGGGACTTCAATACCACAAGAGGATTAAAATAAAAGAAAGGGGGATCCATTGTGGGGGACCAATTTAGAGAAAAAATGGATGATCTAATCTCGGATATGGACCTCTTTTATGTTCCCCCCTCCAAAGGTCTGTATACATGGAACAACAAAAGAGAAGTGCCAGGTCACATTGCAGCCAAGCTTGATGAGTTCTTAATATGCATCTCTTTTCTTTCTCATCTAGACAAAGCCTCTTCTTTGATCCTCCCATTGGTAGGATTAGATCATTGACCTATCTCTTTATCATTTGAATCACAAAAAAACTAGGGCCCTCTCCCTTTAAGATTCAATCCTCTCTAGATGGATCAACCATATTTTTTCTCCTCTATTTTGCAAGCTTAGAGCCAGTGGATCATAGGTTACTCGATCTACATTTTGGAGAAGAAGTTGAAGTTGGTGAAAGGACTCTTCAAAACCTAGGAAAAAACTTCTTCAAACCTGATCTAGACCAAGATTAAAGAAAAAAAGCTTCAGATAGAAAAGATTCAAGGTGAAATGGAGACAAAAGAAGTCCAACAAAGCCATATAATGTATGAACAAAAGATACATAAAGAGTACATTCAAGCGTTAAAAGAAGAAAAAATCATATGGAGATTAAAGTCTATAGCCTATGGTTGAAAGAAGAGGACCAAAATACCTCCTTCTTCCACAGGCAATCAAAAGCTAAACTTTGGTCAAATAAAATCTCAGAAATCAAAACTCTATAGGGAGAAAGAATAAAGGAGTTCGACCAAATCAAGAAACAAACCTCCAGTCACTTCCTCAAGCTCTATACTCTAGATAGAATATTAGAGGAAGTCCCCTATGAATCTCTCCTCAATCATATTCGAAGAAAATTTTTGGATGAATAAAACCTCAAACTCAACTGACAAATTGAAGAAATAGAAATCCTAAAAGAGATCAATCAATTCAACAAGGATAAAGCTCTAGGGATAGATGGATTCGCCCTCCATTTCTATAAAAAAATGTTGGCACATAATCAAGTAGGATTTCATTATAATAATAAGATATGTGCATAAATAAATAAAAAAATGGGAGGAGCCACCAAATCCTCCTTTTTAGCACTCATTCTAAAAGAAAATGGAGCATCCAACCTAGATATATTTAGACCTATCTCTCTTTGTAATGTCTCTTATAAAATCATGGCCAAAATTATTGCTAAGACATTGACTCCTTTTCTCGGATCTCTAATTCTCCCCAATCAAAGAGGATTTTTGGCAGGTAGGAAAATATGGGACAACTTTATTCTAGTGAAAGAATCAATCCACTCCAGAAATTATCGGGGGGAATTAGGTATGTAAATTAAGTTGGATGTGGAAATTGCGTTTGATAGAGTAGAACATGATTTCCTTTTCAAAGTAATGCATAAATTTGGGTTCAATCAAGAGTTTTTATCCTGGATGAGAGCCTGTATTGCTTCCCCTTGGATCGCCCATTTTTTAAATGGATAACCAGGGCCCTTATTTAGGGCCTCCAGAGGACTAATACATGGTTTCCCAATTCCCCTCTCCTGTATGTGATCATGGAAGAATATCTCAATTGAATACTAGAGTGGGAATGTACCAATGGAAGAATTCCAGGAATCAAAATAGCTTAGGGTGTAAAACATATAAATCACTCGCAATTCGCAGATGATATGATCCTCTTGAGTGGACCTTCAAAAATCATGCCAAGAAGAATAAAATAAGTACTCAACACATTCCTCTCAGCTTCAGGTGGGCTCTTGAACACGAATAAATTTCCAATATACATGTGGAATTTTTCAGCTATTAGAAGATTAGGTATCACTCAAATTCTGGGCTTTGGAATCTCAAGTTATTGGAAAACTTTTAAATACCTTGGCCTCCCTTTGTTCTTAAAATCGCTACCTAGTGAGTACTTGCACCTCAACCTCCAAAATTTTAGGGATACGATGGAGTCTTGGGGGTCAAGGCGGATCAACCCAGTTGGGAGGTTGGTCCTGAAAAGATTAGTATTATCAACCCTCCCACTCTTCCAATTTCCCTCCCTATTGGCCCCAAAGGGATCCCTGAAAGACATGGCCCAACTCATCCACAAATTCCTTTGGCAGGGGGGAAAATCCAACTCCAAAAACTTTCATCTAGTGAATTGGAATATCATATCCTCACCCAAACAAAGTGGGGTAATCAAAATTAGATATCCTGAAGTGAACAATATAGCAATAGGAGCCAAGATTCTTTGGAGGATAGTCTTGGGAAGAAAGGAATGGTGGAAAATGACCATAAAATAAATACAAGTTGGGGGGCAGAAAAATATGCATGGACACTATGAATGACTACCAACCTAGCTCACAAATCTGGAAACTCTTAAGAGAAACTATCCTTTTCTTTGAAGAGCATCTCTCTTGGATCTTTGGAAATGGAAAATCAATTACGTTGTGGCAAGACTCGATCTTGGGAACTGACATCACCTCCCGAGGGAAAAAGATTGGGGACCTGAAAAGATGGTTGACTTCAGAACAGAAACTCACTCTCTTCAATATTTCAATATGGAACGAAGATGGAAGTTGGAAGGCATGGAGGCTGGGATATGCCCCCGTTCACATGCATAATCAAGCTTGAGTGTTGATTTCCCTTCTTAAAGGAGCAACTCCTATACTCAGATTCATTCCAGATAGCTGAGACTAGGGAACATATAGGTATTCAGTTAAATTAGGTTACAAAATTATCCTCTACTCTTCAATGTTTCTCCATTCAAGACACTCTGCCCAAAATTAATATCTTCATTTGGTCCCTAGCTCATGGAAAAATACTAATGGGCAAAAACCTGAAAAAGAAGTTTCCACGTCCCTTTCAATTATCCTCTTTGCCAAAGAAATCAATACACTAATCAACACCTCTTATGGGATTTCTCCTTCTCAACAACATTTTGGAATGTTTCCTATGAAGAACGGACTCATAAAATAAGGTGTCCCTCGTATTTAAATCCCTGCTTGGGAGATTGGGAAAAATACTACCAAGGCACCTTTCGTGGAAAACCAATCTTTAAAAGATTGTGGAGGTCTATCCCAAAATATATCTTCTCGCAGATCTGGCTAGCAAGAAATAAACAAATTTTCTAGGGAAAAATATCACATCCCCAAACTGTAGCTAGCAAGGCCAAAACACAACTCTCATAGGTTATGAACACTAAATTTTTGAGCATAGAAGATCCAACCAACTGGAATATCCCAAAGAAAGATTGGATCACAAGATTCAACCTCCAATTTGTTAATAATTCTCACTCAGTGAAACGATCACGCTGGTAACTTCATATTATCCATAGCATAAATGAATGGATCCAAAAACATCCAAATCACACACTCTGTTTTGATGGAGCACAAATGGAAACCTAGGGGAGGAAGGTGCGTGGGGGTTTCTCTATGAACCCGGAGGAAAAATAATTTTGAAATACTACTGGAATCTTGGGAAAGACGCCAATAATAAAGCAGAGGCATTTGCACTTCTTAAAGGAATCCAACTAGCAAAGAAACGATAAATCCACATCCTGAATGTAGTAGGAGACTCAAAGACAGTCATAAGGATGTTGATCTAGAGATATGAGCCAATAAATTTGAGCCTAAAAAGAATTATATACATAATTTGTGTAGAGACAAGGACCTTAAAGCCAAAATTATTACACATTTTGAGAGAAAATAATATGGAAGTGGACAAAATGGTGAACGAGGCCATAGGGAGACCTCTTGGAACCTTAGAGGTGGAGGGTGAAGAAGGCCTAGCCCCCCTAGTATAATTCTTCAACATACGACGAGAATCCAGCGTGCAAAGTCCAGGGGAGTGTACACTTGGAGCTCCAACATGAGTCATGGAAGGTGGAGGAAGCAACCGGCAGGTGAAAATATAGGGCCTCATCAGCCAAGGAAAAACTATGTTAACAAGATCTGGTGCAACGATCCCATTATGGCATGTGGTGGTTTTCTTATAAGTTCAGCTTAGTTCATGGGTAATCGAAGTTCGAAGGTTATGACGCAGATGAGTCGAGCATACAACATCTTTGAAGAGAAGTGGATTTGTCAGGGTGACGATGGATCCAGTCCTTGGATCGAATATTTGAAGGGTCGAAGTACATCTCCCTAGAAAGAGATTTTGATTTATTTGATTGACACGAATTTGGCAATGAATGTCACATGGGGAGATTTATCTTAGCCTTTCTAGGCAACGTCCTTGCTGGGGATAATTTAATATGAGTATATGCCAATCCATTTGCACCCTTCTCTCTCCCAAAATCACCTTGTATGTTCAACGTTTTTTTCGCCTTAGAAAGAATCTCCTTAGATATTTTGAGCACCCCCTTTGTCTCTGTTTCCTTTCCCATTGCCTCACCGTTCGGTTATTCATTTCCTCGTCCATAACTTTTCTTCACAACCTATGTTGGGACCTGCTTCTTCCAACACCAGATTATTAGACCTCAAGAAGTCCAGTCTACTGTAGAATTGTGTCCCTCTAAGCAGCATGGAAAATAGATAGAAGAAGCACATTGCATCACAGATTGCGAATCACATTGAGTCAAGGGTTTACTCATTGGACTTGACCAGTTGGACCCTCAGATGGAGTGTGCAAGGTGTCAAAGTTTGTGAATCCACATGGGATCACTCAATCCTAATTTAACCTTTGAGCTTGACACCCTCTCTTAGCACATGCATCTAATTGAGAGGTCACAAGGCAAAATATATGCTCAAAGGAGCCAAATTGAAGAGCAATGCAATAGTTTGGAGATTATGCATAGCCGAATGGATTAGATGGAAAGAAGTCATGAACATCCCAATACCCCAACAACACCCAGGGAGCCTCTAAGAATGTAACTTCAGCCACAGTAAATCAAATCTCGGATCTCAATGAGCCCTTTATAGATTCAATTTGGGAGCAACATGGGCATTCGAAGATCAAAAAGGAATTAGGTAGCTGAATTTTTAAAAATTCAAGTGTCATGTTTTGTTTTATGTTATATATAAATAGAGTTTTCTATAGATTTTATTCTTCGAAATATAGTAGATATGATATAGCTAGGGAAGGTGGAAACTCAATGGTCACAGATTTTGTATTAGCAATTCCAAGCTTCAAAGCTTCTATCTTAGAAGGTCATTCATGACCCCTCTTTTTGTACTAAAATGGATATATCCACACTTTTTAATATAAATTTTATGAGTTCTTGTTTAAAAAAAAAAACCATAATACAAATAACCCTAACTTAAATTTTAATAGGAATAATCCTAACCCAAATCTTTTCCTAATAGTAACCCTAATAACTCTAATAACCTGAACACTCTTAATAAACATAACCCAAACCTTGATAAATCTAACACTAATTCTAATAACAATTGATCATAATATATTATTAATGCCTTATTGTTAACATGGTTAATTATTAATATTAATTAATAATTATTGTATAAGGGGTTTGTATGTATAATATACATACATAACCTTAAAGTACCCCTTTATAATATAGATAATTATGTATATTAATAATAACTAATAATATAGTTAATTATTATTATTATTATTATTAATTAATAATTACTTATGTATTATGTATAATAACAATTATATATTAATAATATTATTAATGACTATATTATTAACAATTTATTAATAAAGTATTATCATATATTGATGTGATTATTAATAAAATATTATTATTATTATTGCCTATGATTGACCACGTTTCACAATGGTTCACCATGTTTTATGTTGTCTATAGATGACCATGGTTGGTCATGACCATGGTTGATCATGACTATGGATAACATTTATACATCAATATATATTGTAATGTATTAATTAATTAATTAATTAATACATAATAAATTATTAGATTAATAAAGTATTAATAATTAATTAATACATAATAAATTATTAGATTAATAAAGTATTAATACACTAATAAAATAATACATTAATAAAGTAGTGATACATTATCACATTAATGTAATGTAGAAAATAAAGTAGTAATTTACATTAATGTTTGAAGTAACTTATTAATTAGTTTATACATTATTATTAATTAATTAATACATTAATACATTGCTAAACTATTAATACACTAATAAAGTAATACATTAATAATACATTAATACATTAATGTAATGTATAAATTGAAGTATCAATGCATTAATGTATAATATAATAAGTATTAATACATTAATCATGTAATTAATTAATAAATCGCTAAAGTATTAATACACTAATAAAGTAATACATTATTAAAGTACTAATACATTAATAAATACAGTATTAATACTTTAATACTTTAATAAATACATTATCAAAGGCATATTTTCCGATCATTTTTTACTGAATTCTAGTTAAAGAGAGCCATAGGGGCTATGTTAAAAATGATGCCATTTTAACTGAAATCCAGTTAAAATGGCATCAATCGACATATAAACCACTTTTTACTTAAATGTGATTGTTGCTAAAAAGTTGTTGATATATGTCGATCAATGTCATTTTCCACCCTTTAATTATGGTTGACTATGACCATGGTTAACTTCCCTAGACCTTCACTATGATTTACCTTTACTATGCATGACCTTCAATACAATTGACCTTGGTTGAGCATGGCGATGGTTGAATGTTTTTTACCATGGTTGACAATGATTAACCATGTTTGACATTGGTTTATGTTTGTGACATGGCGACATTGGAAAATGGTCCTCTGAGTTGAATGTTGGGCTATGTTTGTGACATTGTGACATTAGGTTTTGTACATCACATTGCGACAATGGGTTATCTTCATCAGACAATGGCATTTGTAATGTTTCTCAAATTATGTCGAGAAACATTGGAGCTATCTGACATTTCAAAATTCTTCTCACATTTTGAAAATGGTTAACAGTTTGTTTGTCACATGACATCGTAAGGTTTTGGGCATCACATTGCGACGGAAGGTTTTTGTTTGACAAAATGTGGTGTTGGAATAGGTTTGTCATAGTTTGATAGTGGGTTATGTTCATCGCATAACGATGTTGGGAAATGGTAGTCTGACTGGAATGTTGGGCTATGTTTGTCACATTGTGACATGACATTGTAAGGCTATGGTCATCACATTGTGATGTAGGGTTTTTGTTTGACACAATGTGGTGTTGGAATAGTTTTTTCATAGTCTGACAATGGGTTATATTCATCACATAGTGATTTCGAGAAATGGTCATCTCACTAGAATGTTGGGTTTGTTTGTCACATTGCGACATTGGGTTATGTACATCATGTTGAGACAATGGGTTATCTTTGCCAGATAATGGCATTTGGAAAATTTTCTCACGTTATGATGATAGGATATTTGTGTGACACTGTGATGATGAGGTTATGGTAATCACATTACGGTGACCAAGCTATGTTCATCACATTATAACAATATGGCTATGTTCGTCACATTACGATGGTGGGGCTATGTTTGACATATCACAGCATTATTGTGTTTGTCATATTGTGACACGACTAGGTTCATCACCTTGCAACATTATTATGTTCATCAATATGCGACAAAAAGACTATGTTCATCACATTGCGACAATATGGGTATCTTTGTCACATTATGACGATGATGCTATGTTCGTCACACTGCTACAATATGGGTATGTTCATCACATTGCGACGACAAGGCTATGTTTGACACATTGTGACATTACTATGTTTGTCAGTTTGTAACACTACTATGTTTGTCACATGGCAACATTACTATGTTCATCACTTTGTGACGATAAGGCTATGTTTGTAACATTGTGACAATACAGGTATGTTCCTCACATTGTGATGACAGGGCTATGTTTGACACATTGGGACATTAATATTATTATTAGATTGTGACACTACCATGTTCATCATATTGCAACATTACTATGTTCATTACTTTGTGATGGAAAGACTATGTTTGTCACATTGTGATAATATGGGTATGTTAGTCACAGTGTGACGACAGGTTATGTTCATCACATTAAGACGATAGAGCTATGTCTGATGCATTGCAACATTACTATGTTTGTCATATTATGACAATATTATGTTCATCACATTGGAACTTTACTATGTTCATCAATTTGCAATGACAAGAATATGTTCGTCACATTGCGACACTATGGGTATGTTCGTCACATTATGATGATGGGGATATGTTTGTCACATTTCGACGACAAGTATTTTTTTGAAATATTGTGACATTAATATGATTATCATATTATTATAGTACTATGTTGATCACATTGCAACATTATTATGTTCATCACTATGCGATGACAAGGCTGTGTTTGTCACATTGCCACAATATGGGTATGTTCATGACATTGCAACGATGGGCTATGTTCATCACATCACAATGACAGGGATATGTTTCACACATTGCAACATTACTATGTTTGTTAGATTGTGACACTACTATGTTCATCAAATTGCAAAATTACTATGTTAATTATTTTGCGATGACAAGGCTATGTTTGTCACATTGCGACAATATGGCTATGTTTGTCACATTATGACAATGGGGCTATATTCGTCACATTACGACAATGGGGATATGATAATCACATTATGACGTTAGTATGTTTTTTATATTATGACAATACTATATTCATCATATTGCAATATTACTATGTTCATCACTTTGCGACGACAAGTCTATGTTCGTCACATTGAACCAATATTGGCTATTTTGTCACATTACGATCGTGGGATATGTTTGATGCATTATGAAATTACTATGGTTGTCACAATGTTACACTACTATGTTCATTATGTCGCAATGCTCGATTTTGTTCATCATACTTGAACATCGGGTCATGTTCGTCACATGACAAGGTTCGTTTATGTTCAACACATTACGAAAAGGAAGTTTTGACAAGTTTTTTTTTTAAATCTAATGAATTGTTTCCTTTGTCACAAATATAGGAAATTTGAACAGATGTGATGTATTACATAGAATTCAACTTAAGATCATACTTGTTCTAAGGACATTGATAGCAAATCATCTTTAATTTTACACATGATGATTTTTACTTGTTCTAAAGAAATTGATAGAAAATCATCTTGAACATTGTAGATGATGAATTATACATGTTCTAAGGACATTGATAAAAAATCATTTAATAATTTTTACTTGTCATAAGATCATTGATAGAAAATCAATGCTAAAGTGTTACTAAATTTCTGATAAATTAATAAAGTAATACATTATTAATAAATGAATAAATCATTATTTTTTAGGAATAACATGTATTAACCATCGAAAATATTGAGCGTACAATAAACAAGATCAACTCACCCCTAGGGTTAGGGTTTATTCTCGACCCTATGATACACTCAGTTTCCCCTGGTGGGGAAAACCATGCTCCCGAACAAGGGAGGGTCATGAGGTGCCTCCTACTATCAAGCAGTGGCAGAGGGAAACTCATGCAGTGGCTCCCAAAGGTTGTCTTTCGAACCACCCCCGGATTTGCCATCCTAGATTTTCTTAAAAGGCATAACCAAATTAAATGAGATGGAAATCAATTCAGGAACTGCTCAGACGAAGGCAGTGTGCCCTTGGGAACCTAGGAAATGTATCCCTTAGGCACCAAAAGCACAAAAATATGTAATCAACATGCCCAAAATTGAAGAAAAAAAGAAATACATGTAGGATCATTCCTTGTTCAGAAAATTCTTAGGCCTATAGCCTTATGAATGTGAGTTGGTGAAACAGATACAACAATGGTGGAAACCCAAAGTTCATTATGACTTGCAATTAGGCTCCAAGGGTTTCTTCACCATAATCTTACACAACCTATAGGATTGAAACCGCATCTTTGACGAGGGACCTTGCTTCTTCAACTTAGCTAACCTCTTTCTATGCTTTTGGATGGATGAGTTTGGCTCTGAAAAAAAGGATTTTGTACATGCGCCTATATGGATTCGACTATATTCCTTTCCATAGGAATTTTGGCTAGAAGCATTCCTAGCGGGCATTGGAAACATGATCAGGGTTTATGTTAAATCCTCAGAGGAAACCAAGAAGAGAAAGTATACCTCAGATGCTCATATTTTTGTTTACCTGAATATGTCTAATTCCCTACCAGGATCCATTTCCCTTGAATATCACAATGAAGATTGGTCTCAAACCATTCATTACGAGCACATACCTTTTTGTTGTAGAAAATGCCACAAACACGGACATCTCTTCAGAGATTTTCCTCTTAACTCTGCAAGAAATGGAGAAAACCCTTAAACAAGCAAATAAAAATATGGCTTCACTCATGTAGCTGGTAGGTGTTTCCAAGTGACCAGGAAAACAACAAAAAATGAAACTAGGGAACCGACCTTGAACAACTCTTTCGATGTCCTACATAAAATACTAGAGAAAATGGATGAACCACAGATCCCTCCTCTGGTCACTGATTTCCAAAGAAACTCAAAAGGAAAAACAGTGAACACCCCTGTCTTGGAGAAAATTCATCCCATTCCCACTTCCCGCACTAAATCTAGTGAACCATTCGAACTAGAAGGGGATGCTGAAATGGACCTAGATGAGCAGGAGCTCACAGACATAGATCTGGTACATCTTGAACAATCCTATTGCCAACAAAAAATATACACCATCCCTCCAAATCAGCTACGCAAGGTTCGTAAGGTTTTCCTCAACTCCTCAGTGGGTTGCGTATCTAGATCCAGTTCTGGTTTGGGCATCTAGGGAAGTCAATCGAAAGAGAAGTGAAAGCCTCATAAAGATGAAAATAAAAGAGGAAAATAATCCACACAGAAGCTCATATAGAAGATTGGACACTTCATGGTAAACTCAGGTCAAATACATCTTATCTCTGACACATTTCCCCCTCTCCCCTCCCCATCCTCATCATGAATCTCATCTCTTGGAATATACGGGGACTAAATGGTGGTAGAAAGAAAAGGGTTCTACGATATTGTATCATAGAGAAACCACCTGACATCATGTTTCTACAAGAAACAAAATGTGCAGGTGAAGAAATGGATCGAATTCTCTCTTCTTGCTAGAAGTAAGGGAAAATGATAAGAACCAATGCAACAAGAACATATAGTGGTTTGGCCACCATCTGGAAACCAAGCTCTGTGCTCATGGAAAACTTCTTCACTTCCAGATGGACAATCTCAGCAGAATACAAGATTATTATCTCCAATAAGCCAGGATTCATTACAAATGTTTATGGCCCTGCTTCTCAAAGGGACAAGAAAAACTTCATTCACAATCTGTAAGGGATTTCCACCCTCGCCACTGATCGTAGATGGATACTGGGAGGAGATTTAAATATGATCTACAATTTAGATGAGAAAAGAGGAGAGGTTCGCAGACCTGAGGTGGAGCATGGTCATTTTCAATATTTAATTGATAAGCTGAGTCTCATTGACCTAGAAACACAAAATGGCCTCTACACATGGTCAAACCGATGATTAGAGTCCCAACAGGTCACATCCCACCTAGATCGCTTCCTAATATCAAACTCCCTCTTGATGGATGGACTCGTCCTAGAAGCCAACATTGTCGATGCCCCCGGATCTGATCATTGGCCCATTCAACTTTGGTTAGATATCTTGGTATCTCCCGGTCGCAAGCCCTTCATATTTGAGCGATTTTGTCTCAATCATCCAGAATTTCAAACCATGGCTCCCATTTGGTGGAAGAATGTGGCCTTTCCGCATAGTTCCAAAATGTACTGATTTCAACAAAGACTAAAAAACTTCAAGAAATGCCTCAAGATATGGAACAAATAGACCTTCAGAAATATCTTTGAGGCCCAACAACACATTTGAATGATCAAATGCAGCTCCTCCAAATCCAAATAAAAGATAAGGGTCTCACGGAGGAACTTAAAGAATATGAATCTTTGATAAAGAAAAAGCTAGATGAAAGGTGCGCAAAAGAGGAGATCCTTTGGAGGAAAAAATCCAGAATACAATGGCTTTAGGAGGGGGAACAAAACACCAAGTTCCTCGAAATATGTATTATCTAGCGTAGACATATCAACCGCATCTCACACCTCATGACCGAAGAAGTCCGAATTATCCAATCTCATGATGACCTGGAGTGGGAACTGGTCTCTTTTTATGAAGATCTGTTGCCTGAACCTCCAGGCGACCGATCTCCTACCATCGCAAAAATCACCATCACATTCCAGCCCAAATAACACAGGAATATAATGAAGCCTTTATCTAACCTATCATGATTAAAGAAGTATACATGATGCTTAAAGACACTCCAAAAGGAAAATCTCTTGGTCTGGACAGCTTCACTGCAGATTTTTTTGACCATTGTTGGCTCATGATAAGGGAGGAAGTCTAGGAAATCATTGAGGAATATCAAACATTTGTTCAGGTTATCCCTACACTCAATGCCACCTTCCTCACTCTCATCCCCAAAGAAGAGAGAGTCACTCACCCAAAACAACTCAGTATGATAGCCCTATGCAATGTCATCTACATGTTCTTAATGAAGGTGATCGTTGAACACCTCAAACCTCTCCTTCCCTTCATCATTTCACCTGAGCAGTCAGGACATGTGGAAGGAATGAAAATTATGGAAAACTTCATCCTCACACACTAAGTTATCCACTCTCTTCAAAAAACTAACACTCCATGTATGTTATTAAAGTTAGATCTCTCCAAAGAATTTTACAAGTTGAGCTAGGATTACATGAAATTTGTACTTCTCACTTTTGTCTTTACACCTTCCTGGGTAGAGTGGATCCTAAAAAAAACCTCCTCTACCTTATTTTCTATCCTCATCAATGGTGTTCCATTCCTCCCCTTCCCTCCCACTCGTGGGATATGACAAGGGGATCCCCTGTCACCCTTTGTCTTCATTATCATGGCGAAAGGCCTTAGCCGCTTCATTAAAGCTTATATTGCAGAAAGATCTTTAGTTAGGCTACCCCTTCATGGTATCAATCCTCCAGTCTCCCAGAACTAGTTCGTTGATGATATATTAATGATGGGATCCCCTACGGTTGAAGAAGCACACAAGATCCTCTATATCCTTCAAACCTTTTGTGATGCCTTAGGAATGGACATCAATAGAGACAAACCTCAGATATTATTTTTTAACACCTCAATCCCTGTTCAAATTCACATAATGATGATCTTGGGCTTCACTCCTAGCTCCCTTCCATCCAAATACCTTGGTATTCCACTCTTAGACAAATCTGTTTGAAACAATTCATGGGAAGGACTTCTCACCTCCCTCTATAAAAGACTTTCCTCTTGGACGTTTCTCTCGCTCAACCTTCCCAGTCATCTTATCCTCCTTAAATATTTCCTTCAAGCCTTTCCAATCTACTATTTCTCATCCTTTTCCATTCTTAGCTTCATTCTAAATGCCATCAAAACCTTGCAAAGAAATTTTATGTGGCAGGGGATAAAGATAGGGAAAAAAGTGGCTTTGATTAGCTGGGAAAATATTTACAATCAAAAATCATAGGGAGGCCTTAGGCTAAGGGACCCTATGACTCTAAACAAAGTTATTAGTTCTAAAATTTGGTGGAGGTGTCTCAATCACCCCCATGATATCTGGGACAAACTTTGGAGGATGAAATATGTGCCCAACATCACAGAAAAAACATCTAATCGGATGGGATGATAATACTTTGGGACCCTTAATCTGGAATGTTGCTAAGCAAATCCACCTTTTGGTTTCTAATAATTCCTTATGGGAAGTCCACAATGGAAGAACAACCTCATTCTAGAATGACTCATGGAAGTAATGGACTATTTTGGCACATGATACTCTGGCTAACACTTTCTTCGCTCCCGCTACCCAAGCGAAACTACTCATAGTAGAAAACTATTGGAAAGTGAATCCCCTTGGAACCACCTAGAAATGATGGAAATCCTCTAGGAGGGAAATCCACATTCTAGAGAATGTGGATCTCCAACCCTGGTACGATCTGACCAAATCCATAAAAATTCAAATCCTTTGGGGAGAGGACATTTTAATATGGGGGCACTCCTCATGAGGCATATTTAATATCCAAGAATCCTATAACATGAAAGCAGCTTCCCATCCCATCCCACTTGAGAAGATCTGGATGAAAATTTGGACAACTAAGCACTGGCCCAAAATCAGTACCTTCCTCTGGCTTGTTGTACATAAAAGTATCCTTACCTGGGACAATATCATGAAGGGAGGATTCATCGGGCCTTCCATCTTCCCTCTCTGCCAAGGGGATTCAAAAACCTAAAATCATTTTCTAAACTTTTTCTTCTATAGCTCCCAATTCTCGGATCAATGTGCCACATTCATGCATATGTCAGATCGCAACCGTGAAGGCCTCGGGGAAACCATCAAAGATTGGCAGGACTCATTTTTCCACTATCCCATCCTCAACCACATTTGGAAACTAATTCTTGGGTTTACCCTTTGGAAACTTTGGAAAGAGAGGAACGACATATCTTCCTCACAACTCATTAGGATTAGAAAACAATGTGGAATCAAATCCATAACAACATCAGAGAAACCATCCACCTACAGCCTTGAAAGACAAGGACAACTAAAACTTCACCTTCAATCCCTCTCTTAACAAGAACCCCTAGCGCTCCCAGAACAAAGGAATCCCGTCTCACTAGTCTTCTCCTCCTTTAAGATTTATAAAGTTAAAGTTTGATGGTAACTCCAAAGGCAACCCGGGTGCAGTAGGATTTGGAGTGGTCTTCTACAACAGCTATGGGAGCATCTTACTCATCTCTACTGGAATCCTTGGTAATAATACTAATAATGTGACAGAGCTTTGGGGTCTCATAAAAGGTCTATAGATCACTCAAGATCAGGGTTACCATCAATTGATTATGGAGGGTGACCTCAAATAATTCTCAACCTCTTTGCGAAAATTCTCAATGGAGAAGACCCAAAAAAAATCTCTCCTTGCTCATGACTTTCCATGGGACTCAAAACCATTGCAACAGTCACTTAACCTCACTTAGCTCTCATCCATTTTCATATTCGAAGGAAATAAAATTAGATTACAAATGATTTATCTAATATAGGAGTGGCCTTAGAGGGACCAAATCTTCTATGCATGCCCTCTACCCACACTTATCACCCTATCCTATAGAACTGCATTGCTTGGGCTCTTAGCATCGACGGCCCCCCGGATGGGGTGTTAGCAGGGACCAGCTGTTAAAGGGAGAGGGTGGAACCTGCCAGCGCTGCACCAACGACGTGATCGGTGCATGCACCATCCCTCTTACCCTATCAATGATTAAAATTCACTTTCATTTCTTCGAACCCTCCATTAACTACTCAATCCCTTCATCCCCTGCTTCTTCGTCCGATGAATGGAGAAGCATTTATGGAAGTCACCTCTGTGCATGTGCACATATTCACTTTGATTTCCATTTTATTATGCCGCTCCTCAGCTGGATCAACATGTTTCTTCCTTCCCTACAAAGAAAACATCATATTTGTAGTTCTCTTTGGCCACCACCTGCTACGACTGCCTACTCTCCATGCCTTCACTTCTTCTCTCTACCTCGGTTATGCCTTAGCTTCATGGGAAGCCAAAGAGAGGCCTTGCTTGGCACCAGAACAAAGCTAGCATGGTCATCCAACCTTCACCTACCCATACTATGTTGTACAACTCATTGCCTTCTACTCTGGCCAGTCCTTACAGAGCCAAAGTGGTCTACCACCATTGTCCTTGCCATGGTCTTATCGTGTGGAGTGGTTTGATATTCAGAGAAATTCCTTGGGATTTCCTCCTAACCCAATCTTGGACCATGCCTCCTCATCACAACTAGCCTTCGTCGACCCAATGAACTCACCTGAGCATTCTACTTCTGTGCCACCACCCTCTGGCCCCTCGCAACCACCCTCGATCCTGACTCCTCTGGAAGACACCTCATCCCACTTGAAACAACCACCCAACCAACAAAACTTCTGCACGGATTGTGCCTCATGTGCAAGATTTCGATATGCAATGGCGATATTTCATGATTTGGTGTTTGCGGTGCGTAAGGATGTGGACGACCTGTGCTTCCATTTGGAACTTCAGGATAATTGAGGGGAGACAATTATCCAAATTCTCTCCACTCTCCTTGGCCCTCAACACTCCCAATAACATGCCTCCAGTGCACCAATGACCTGAATGACAGTCATGGCACTAGCTATCTAGGCACCAACAATGGACAGAACGAATGCGTGAGCGCCAACATATGCATAGGTGTCAGACTGCATGGTTATTTTTGTCTATCCTTTATGTTTCTACAAGTGTCCTTTGGGGATGAATGCGGTGTCTAGAACAATGCTTTCTTTTTTCTTGTCAAAATTCAGTCTCAAATTTTGTAGAAGGACAAACAAGCCTAAACGAATATGTTTCCCCATGGGGCGATTTTGTTCCACTTGTTTAAATACTAGTTTTTTTCAGTTTTTAAAAATAAGTTGAATTGGTTTCCCTTAGGGGCAATTGAACATTCACAGTTCTTTGACACTCATGACGCTACTGTAATTTTTTATATTGAAAGGTAATATATAGACACTTATTTAAAAGAAAATAAAAAAATAAAATACATCATTAATTAATACATTGCTAAAGTATTACTACACTAATAATGTAATACATTAACAATACATTATTACATTAAGAATACATTAAAAACATTAAATGGATTAATAAATATATTACTAAAGTGTGAATACATTAAAATATTAATAAAGTATTTATACAGTAATAAATAATACATTAAATTAAATTAAAATTGTTAAATTATTATCATTACATTCTTATTATTAAATTATTATTATTTAAATTATCTTTTAATTATTATTTTATTATTATTATAAAATAAACCTTAATACAAATAACCTTAAAAAAAAAAGAGAGAAATTTATGATTGTGGGGGATTGAAGGCTCTGAGAGATATTTGAAATAAAGTTTATATATAAGCAGTGGATGTGAAATTAAAGGCTCTGGGGATCATGTTGGAAGGCTACGAGGAGCATGTTGGGATTTGGTGACAACGAATTCCTCAAAGTATGGATTTGGATCCTATTATTTTGCATTGGTTACAGCCAAATAGACCAAGTTAGAATATGGATAGGGATTGCATTTAATAATCAGTTTCTTGGGAATGTATATAAGTTCATGTAAGCCCATAGAGGTAAGAGAGAGATACAAAGTGAGAACTTGCTAGTCTGTTGTAATCTCCATGATCTTAATAATAAGACAATTGATGACTATGATTGGTGGACGCTGCCCAACGTTTGGGTGAACCACGTGAAATCTCTGTGTTCCTTATCTATGTGATTGTTAATTATCATATGTGAATTGTGTTTTCTACATTTACAATTCTAACAAGTGGTATCAGAGTTGGTTGGAGGAGAGGGCATCGAGAGCATCAAATTTCGGAGGAGAAACAACATCTGTGTGAGGTGCGTCGAGTTCAACATCGCCATAGCTCCCTCCTCTTGAACGGTGCGATGTCTTATTACCTGGACTTATGTTGGTGCAAAAATACTGAAATCATTGCAATTTAGGGTTAAGGAACAATGCGTAGATCTTTCAAGATAGCCGCACTCCAAGCTTATCAGGAGGTGCGAAGACCCTTTAAGATCGCCGCACTCTAGAGGTAGTGCGAGGTGCGGCGACTTCCTTTAAATAAAAGTTATGATCTCCTTTAATTTATTCGCATGGTAAATTTGTTTGGAATTTAAGGCATGGTCATGATATTTAAAGAATTTATGGTATGCTCTTTTTTCGAAAGTTTAAAGAATTAAATATACAGGTGGAGGAGTGTATGAAAAAGATGAATTTGTATTATAATGCATATAATACAATTCGGTGGATGCCATATATAATATATTTGAGGTGACATTTTTTTATATAATATTAAAAGGTTTTTTAATTAAAGTTTTTTACCAATCATTTCTCTACATTATTTTTAAAAGGGGCATTGGTTATTATAAGCAGTGATTTGGGCATTAGGAGATTTTGTGCTAATGGATAAGATGTAGAGTTCAAAGTTTGAAGTTGAAAAGTTCAGTGGTAAAAGCAAATTTTAGCTCTGGAAACTTAAGATGCGGAATTTACTGGTGCAACAAGGGTTGCAAAAAGCACTGGCAAGCAAGTCAAAGAAACCAACAGCCATGAAGAATGAGGAATGGGAAGATCTGGATGCGAAATCTCTTAGTACCATTCGTTTGTGTCTGGCGAATGATGTTTTGTTTAATATTGTAGGAGATGATACAACATCATGCTTATGGAGTAAGTTGGAAAGTCTATATATGGCAAAGTCCTTGATGAGTAGAATCTACTTGAAGAGATAGTTGTACAATTTGTTGATGAAAGAAGGTACAAAATTCGCTGACCATTTAAATACCTTCAATAGCCTTATAGTTCAATTTACTTGTATGGAAATTAAATTCGAAGATGAAGATAAGGCTATTACATTATTGTGTTTGTTTGCCGAGCCTTCGGATAATCTAGTCACCTTTATTAGCTTTAGCTCAACATAAGTTTTAGATTATGATTCTATTGTGGGAGATTTGTTGGCTGAGGAGATGAGAAGAAAATCTAGTCAAGAAACCTCAATTTTAGAGGTGATGTTGGTCAGAGGTCGAACTAAAGAGCAGAATCAGAGAAGTTATTCTCGATCCAAGTCAAGACACAAAAAGGGTAAAGAAAAATGTTGGTACTATGGCAAAACATGGCATCTCAAGAAAGATTTTTGGAAGAGAAAGGAATCTAAGGAAAACTCTACGAAGGAAGCAAATTTGGCTGTAATAAATTCAAGTATGATTGATCAAGATTTATCCGTCTCTAGTAATTTACAATATCAAGAAGAATGGCAGTTACATTAAGGTGCCTCCCACCACATGTGCTCACATTGAAATTCGTTCATTTCTTACCAATATGTTGATGAGAGTAGAGTGTTTATGGGAGATGGTATTCCTTGTAAAACTATTGGGGTTGGCAATATTAGAATCAGGATGTTCGATGGTATTGTTAGGGAATTAATGGATGTTAGATATGTACCTGAGCTTAAATAAAATTTGATTTCATTGGGAGTGTTGGATTCTTGTGGATATAAGTATACAAGTCAAGATGGAGCACTCACATTGTCGAAACGTGGTTTAGTAGTGATGAAGGCAACAAAGGCAACAAAGGTTGATAATCTTTATAAGCTGAAAGGGAGTACTGAAGTGGCATCTGAAATGACAGATGTATCTTCTTGTTTATGGCAGAAGAATCAAGGTCATAAGAAAACAAAAAGAATTGCAAGTACTCGTAAGCGGTAAATCATTTCCAGACTTAAAATCTTTGTTTTTGAATTCCTGCTTGTTTTATATATTTGCAAGTTATGATGGTGGCATAAAGGGATGTTGTGTGTGGGATCCTACTTCTGACAAGGTCATCATTGATAGAGATATAGTATGTATGGAACAACCAAAAGAGTTGATTCAAGATCACAACAGTAAATTTGTTTGCATGCTAGATAATTCATTGTATGGCCTATTGGTACCCAGGAAAATATACAAGAGGTTTGAATTCTTCATAGTGAGTCAGAATTTTTTAAAGGGTATGAATGACTATACAGTTTATAGTACATTCACAATCTTGATGTTATTTGTTGATGATATGCTCGATGCAAGCCGAAGAATGGATAAAATCAGTAAGAAAATGACTCAAGTGGAAATGACAATTCAGATGAGGGATCAAGGAGCAGCAAAACAAATTATGGGCATGGAAGAATACAGAGATGGTAATGGTAATTTGTGGTTGGAGTTCAATATGAACATTGTAAAACCAATTTTTATCCCTCTTGCTTTCCATTATAAGTTTTCTTCAAGCATAGGTCCTGTCTATAAAGAAGAAAAGGTTATGTCTCATGTAAGATCAATAGGAGGTCTGTTGTATGTGTTGAAATGGTTAAGTCTAGATGTTTCACATGTTAATGATGTTGTAAGATATGTGTCAGATTCAGGTGTTGTAGTGAAATGGGTGCTTCACTATTTAAGAAGCACAAATGTCACCTATAATGGTTACACTGAGATAGTCTGTGATAATTGTAATGTATATTTTACAGGTGTTTTGGGTAGGAGGAGACCTATCACTAAATGTGTCTCACAACACAGTTGTGGAAGACATGTTGGAAGTGGAGTGACCCCTCAAGAAATCCAAACTTGTGCAAGTCACACGGGCAAGATTATGAAACCAATTTTATTAGAGAAGCTGCAGTGGTGCTTGGCTTCTATTGGCTTGCAAAAAATGTGATGAACAAAAGGAAGGAGCAAGGTATCAGGTTAATTTTTGTCAAGGTGGAGATTGTTGGTATTTCATGATAACAAATTCCTCACAGGATGGATTTGGATCCTATTATTCTGTGTTGGTTACAACCAAATAGACCAAGTTAGAATATGGATAGGGATTGCATTTAATAATCAGTTTCTTGTGAATGCATATAAATTCATGTAAGCCCGT
Source organism: Picea engelmannii (assembly GCA_009831015.1). Classification (NCBI taxonomy): domain Eukaryota; kingdom Viridiplantae; phylum Streptophyta; class Pinopsida; order Pinales; family Pinaceae; genus Picea; species Picea engelmannii. Next base: position 51,225 of record ML805922.1, on the reverse strand, counting down.
AGAGGGAAGAGAGAGAGACAAAGTGAGAACTTGCTAGTCTGTTGTAATCTCCATGATCTGAATAATAAGACAACTGATGCCTATTCTTGGTGGATGTAGTCCAACGTTTGGGTGAACCACGTGAAATCCCTGTGTTCCTTATCTATGTGATTGTTAATTATCATATGTGAATTGTGTTTTCTTCATTTACAATTCTAACAAGTGGTATCAGAGTTGGTTGGAGGAGAGGGAATCGAGAGCATCAAATTTCAGAGGAGAAACAACATCTGTGTGAGGTGCATCGATTTCAACATCGCCATAGGTCCCTCCTCTCGAACGGTGCGATGTCTTATTACCCGGACTTATGTTGGTGAAAAAATACTGAAATCATCGCAGTTAAGGGTTGAGGAACAATGTGTAGATCTTTCAAGATAGCCGCACTCCAAGCTTATCAAGAGGTGTGAAGACCCTTTAAGATCGTCGCACTCTAGAGGTAGCACGAGGTGCGGTGACTTCCTTTAAATCAAAAGTTATGATCTCCTTTAATTTATTCGTATGGTAAATTTGTTTGGAATTTAAGGCATGGTCATGATCTTTAAAGAATTTATGGTATTCTCTTTTTTCGAAAGTTTAAAGAATTAAATATACAGGTGGAGGAGTGTATGAAAAAGATGAATTTGTATTATAATGCATATAATACACTTGGGTGGATGCCATATATAATATATTTGAGGTGACATTTTTTATATATTATTAAAAGGTTTTTTAATTAAACTTTTTTACCAATTATTTCACTACATTATTTTAAAAGGGGCATTGGTTATTATAAGCAGTGATTTGGGCATTAGGAGATTTTTTGCTAATGGATAAGATGTAGAGTTCAAAGTTTGAAGTTGAAAAGTTCAGTGGTAAAAGCAACTTTGAGCTCTGGAAACTTAAGATGCAGAATTTACTGGTGCAATAAGGGTTGCAAAAAGCACTGGCAAGCAAGTCAAAGAAACCAACAGCATGACGAATGAGGAATGGGAAGATCTGGATGTGAAAGCTCTTAGTACCATTCGTTTATGTCTGGCGAATGATGTTTTGTTTAATATTGTAGGAGATGATACAACATCAGGCTTATGGAGTAAGTTGGAAAGTCTATATATGGTGAAGTCCTTGATGAGTAGAATCTACTTGAAGAGATAGTTGTACAGTTTGCAGATGAAAGAAGGTGCAAAATTTGTTGACTATTTAAATACCTTCAATACCCTTATAGTTCAATTAACTAGTATGGAAATTAAATTCAAAGATGAAGATAAGGCTATTACATTATTGTGTTTGTTTTCCGAGTCTTTGGATAATATAGTCACCTTTATTAGCTTTATCTCAACAGAAGTTTTAGATTATGATTCTATTGTGGGAGATTTGTTGGCTGAGGAGATGAGAAGAAAATCTAGTCAAGAAACCTCAACTTTAGAGGTGATGTTGGTCAGAGGTCGAATTAAAGAGCAGAATCAGAGAAGTTATTCTCGATCCAAGTCAAGACACAAAAAGTGTAAAGAAAAATGTTGGTACTGTGGGAAAATAGGGCATCTCAAGAAAGATTGTTGGAAGAGAAAGGAATCTAAGGAAAACTCTACGAAGGAAGCAAATTTGGCTATAACAAATTCAGGTATGATTGATCAAGTTTTATCCGTCTCTAGTAATTTACACTATTAAGATGAATGGTAGTTAGATTCAGGTGCCTCCCACCACATGTGCTCACATAGAAATTGGTTCATTTCTTACGAATCTGTTGATGACGGTGTAGTGTTTATGGGAAATGGTATTCCATGTAAAACTGTTGGGGTTGGCAATATTAGAATCAGGATGTTCGATGGTATTGTTAGGGAATTAACGAATGTTAGATATGTATCTGAACTTAAATAAAATTTGATTTCATTGGGAGTGTTGGATTCTTGAGGATATAAGTATACAGGTCAAGGTGGAGCACTCACATTGTCGAAAGGTAGTTTAGTAGTGATGAAGGCAACAGAGGCAACAAAGGTTGATAATCTTTATAAGATGAAAGGTAGTACTGAAGTGGCATCTAAAGTGATAGATGTATGTTATTGTTTATGGCAGAAGCATCAAGGTCATAAGAGAAAGAAATAATTGCAGGTACTAGTAAGCGGTAAGTCATTTCCAAACTTAAAATCTTTGTTTCTGAATTCCTGCTTGTTTTATATCTTTGCAAGTTATGATGGTGGTATAAAGGGATGTTGTGTGTGGGATCCTACTTGTCACAAGGTCATCATTGACAGAGATATAGTATGTATGGAACAACCGAAAGGGTTGATTCAAGATCGTAACGGTAAATTTGTTTGCATGCTAGATAATTCATTGTATGGCCTATTGGTACCCAGAAAAATATACAAGAGGTTTCAATTCTTCATAGTGAGTCAGAATTTTTCAAAGGGTATGAATGACTATACAGTTTATAGTACATGCACAATCTTGATGTTATTTGTTGATGATATACTCGATGCAAGCCGAAGCATGGATAAAATCAGTAAGAAAATGACTCAGGTGGACATGACAATTCAGATGAGGGATCAAGGAGCAACAAAACAAATTATGGGCATGGAAGTATACAGAGATGGTAATAGTAAGTTGTGGTTGGAGTTCAATATGAACATTGTAAAACCATTTTTTATCCCTCTTGCTTTCCATTATAAGTTTTCTTCAAGCATAGGTCCTGTCTATAAAGAAGAAAATGTTATGTCTCGTGTAAGTTCAGTAGGAGGTTTGTTGTATGTGCTGAAATGGTTAAGTCCAGATGTTTCACATGCTAATGATGTTGTAAGATACGTGTAAGATTCAGGTTTTGCAGTGAAATGAGTGCTTCAACGTTTAAGAAGCACAAATATCACCTATAATGGTTACACTGAGATAGTTTGTGATAATTGCAATGTATATTTTACAGGTATTTTGGATAGGAGGAGACCTATCACTAAATGTGTCACACAACACAGTTGTGGAAGACATGTTGGAGGTGCAGTGACCCATCAAGAAATCCAAACTTGTGCAAGTCACACGGGCAAGATCATGAAACCAATTTTATTAAAGAAGTTGCAGTGGTGCTTGGCTTCTGTTGGGTTGCTAAAAAGGTGATGAACAAAAGGAAGGAGCAAGGTATCAGGTTGATTGTTGTCAAGGTGGATATTGTTGGGATTTTCTGATAACGAATTCCTCACAGGATGGATTTGGATCATATTATTCTTTGTTGGTTACAACCAAATAGACCAAGTTAGAATATGGATAGGGATTGCATTTAATAATTAGTTTCTTGTGAATGTATATAAATTCATGTAAGCCTGCAGAGGTATCAGAGCTGGTTGGAGGAGAGGGCATCGAGAGCATCCAATTTCAGAGGAGCAACAACATTTGTGTGAGGTGCGTCGAGTTCAACATCGCCGCAGGTCCCTCCTCTCGAAGGGTGCGACGTCTTATTACCCGGACTTACGTTGGTGCAAAAATACTGAAATTGTCACGGTTTATGATTGAGGAACAGTGCGTAGATCTTTCAAGATAGCCACACTCCAAGCTTATCAGGAGGTGCGAAGACCCTTTAAGATCGTCGCACTCTAGTGGTAGAGTGAGGTGCGGTGAATTCCTTTAAATCAAAAGTTACGATCTCCTTTAATTTATTCACATGGTAAATTTGTTTGGAATTTAAGGCATGGTCACGATCTTTAAAGAATTTATGGTATGCTCTTTTTTGGAAAGTTTAAAGAATTAAATATACAGGTGGAGTAGTGTATGAAAAAGATGAATATGTATTATAATGCATATAATACAATTGGGTGGATGCCTTATATAATATATTTGAGGTGACATTTTTTATATATTATTAAAAGGTTTTTTAATTAAACATTTTTACGAATCATTCCTCTAAATTATTTTTAAAAGGGGCATTGGTTATTATAAGCAGTGATTTGGGAATTAGGAGATTTTGTGCTAATGGATAAGATGTAGAGTTCAAAGTTTGAAGTTGAAAAGTTCAGTGGTAAACACAACTTTGAGCTGTAGAAACTTAAGATGCGGAATTTACTGGTGCAAAAAGTGTTGCAAAAAGCACTCGCAAGCAAGTCAAAGAAACCAACAACCATGACGAATGAGGAATGGGAAGATCTGGATGCGAAGCTCTTAGTACCATTCGTTTATGTCTGGCGGATGATGTTTTGTTTAATATTGTAGGAGATGATACAACATCAGGCTTATGGAGTAAGTTGGAAATTCTATATATGGTGAAGTCCTTGATGAGCAGAATCTACTTGAAGAGACAGTTGTACAGTTTGCGGATGAGAGAAGGTACAAAATTTGTTGACCATTTAAATACCTTCAATACCCTTATAGTTCAATTGACTAGTATGGAAATTAAATTCAAAGATGAAGATAAGGCTATTACATTATTGTGTTCATTTGTTGAGTCTTCAGATTATCTAGTCACCTTTATTAGCTTTAGCTCAACAAAAGTTTTAGATTATGATTTTGTTGCGGGAGATTTGTTGGTTGAGGAGATGAGAAGAAAATCTAGTCAAGAAACCTCAACTTCAGAGGTGATGTTGGTCAGAGATTAAACTAAAGAGGAGAATGAGAGAAGTTTTTCTCGATCCAAGTCAAGACACAAAAAGGGTAAAGCAAAATGCTAGTACTGTGGCAAAACAGGGCATCTCAAGAAAGATTGTTGGAAGAAAAAGGAATCTAAGGAAAACTCTACGAAGGAAGCAAATTTGGCTGTAACAAATTCAGGTATGATTGATAAGGTTTTATCCGTCTCTAGTAATTTACAATATCAAGAAGAATGACAGTTAGATTTAGGTGCCTCCCACCACATGTGCTCACAAAGAAATTGGTTCATTTCCTACCAATCTGTTGATGAGGGTGTAGTGTTTATGGGAAATGGTATTCCCTGTAAAATTGTTGGTGTTGGCAATATTAGAATTAGGATGTTCGATGGTATTGTTAGGGAATTAATGGATGTTAAATATGTACCTGAGCTTAAATAAAATTTGATTTCATTGGGAGTGTTGGATTCTTGAGGATATAAGTATACAGGTCAAGGTGGAGCACTCACATTGTCGAAAGGTAGTTTAGTGGGGATGAAGGCAACAAAGGAAACAAAGGTTTATAATCTTTATAAGTTGAAAGGGAGTATTGAAGTGGCATCTGAAGTGGCAGTTGTATCTTCTTGTTTATGGAAGAAGCATCAAGGTCATAAGAGAAAGAAAGAATTACAGGCATTGGTAAGCGGTAAATCATTTCCAAACTTAAAATCTTTATTTCTGAATTCCTGCTTGTTTTATATCTTTGCAAGTTATGATGGTGGTATAAATGGATGTTGTGTGTGGGATCCTACTTCTCAAAAGGTCATCATTGATAGAGATATAGTATGTATGGAACAACCGAAAGGGTTGATTCAAGATCGCAACAGTAAATTTGTTTCCATGCTAGAGAATTCATTGTATGGCCTATTGGTAGCCAGGAAAATATACAAGAGGTTTGAATTCTTCATAGTGAGTCAGAATTTTTCAAAGGGTGTGAATGACTATACAGTTTATAGTACATTCACAATCTTGATGTTATTTGTTGATGATATGCTCAATGCAATCCGAAGCATGGATAAAATCAGTAAGAAAATGACTCAGGTGGACATGACAATTCAGATGAGGGATCAAGGAGCAGCAAAACAAATTATGGGCATGGAAGTATACAGAGATGGTAATGGTAAGTTGTGGTTGGAGTTCAATATGAACATTGTAAAACTAGTTTTTATCCCTCTTGCTTTCCATTATAAGTTTTCTTCAAGCATAGGTCCTGTCTATAAAGAAGAAAATGTTATGTCTCGTGTAAGTTCAGTAGGAGGTTTGTTGTATGTGCTGAAATGGTTAAGTCCAGATGTTTCACATGCTAATGATGTTGTAAGATACGTGTCAGATTTGCAGTGAAATGGGTGCTTCAACGTTTAAGAAGCACAAATGTCACCTATAATGGTTACACCGAGATAGTCTGTGATAATTGTAATGTATATTTTATAGGTGTTTTGGATAGGAGGAGACCTATCACTAAATGTGTCTCACAACACAATTGTCGAAGACATGTTGGAGGTGGAGTGACCCCTTAAGAAATCCAAACTTGTGCAAGTCACATGGGCGAGATCATGAAACCAATTTTATTAGAGAAGTTGCAGTGGTACGTGGCTTTTGTTGGCTTGCAAAAAAGGTAATGAACAAAAGGAAGGAGCAAGGTATCAAGTTAATTGTTGTCAAGGTGGAGATTGTTGGGATTTGATGATAACGAATTCCTCACAGGATGGATTTGGATCCTATTATTCTGTGTTGGTTAAAACCAAATAGACCAAGTTAGAATATGGATAGGGATTGCATTTAATAATCAGTTTCTTGTGAATGTATATAAATTCATGTAGGCCCGTAGAGGCAAGAGAGAGAGAGACAAAGTGAGAACTTGCTAATCTGTTGTAATCTCCATGATCTGAATAATAAGACAACTGATGCTTAGTGGGCATCCCTGTATGTATTCCTTATCTGTGTGATTGTTAATTATCATATGTGAATTGTGTTTTCCGCATTTACATATATTCCTTATCTGTGTGATTGTTAATTATCATATGTGAATTGTGTTTTCTGCATTTATAATTCTAACAGAGCACGATATGAACGCCAAGAAAAAAAAAAACTGGAAAAATCTATGTTTGCAAGGGAATGGAGGTGAGTGGGGCTAGGAGGTAGCAAGAGAATACCTCTTCATATAATTACCTCTTCATATAATCGCAGATTAATGTGTAATTGAAGCCTCGGAGGATCTTGTTGGTGTTGAAATTTCAACACGACGGGGAATGAAGGCTGGGTATAGGATTGTGTTTGGGTTGAAATCCAACGCCGTATAAGCGGAAGCGATGACTTGTTCTGCAAGGGTAGTCACGGTGGTCTTCATATTTATTCCTTCGAGAAGGCCAACGAACCAGCTGTGCAATGTGTGGGAAGAAGACTGAGACAAACGCACCCACGACTTGTCCAACTAGTGGCTCAACATTTTTATAACTGGTATATTTACAAACATGGAAATTAGTCTGATGCATATTAAGTTTTTTTCCCTCTTGACATAAGGTAACATAATTTCCTGCGTGATTGAAGGCGGCTCTGACGTTCGTGTAGAAATTTCAACTCTCCGGGAACGAGGACTATTACTGGCAGATAGGAAGCTACTTGAGATAGGAGTAGGTTAATTTGAGAGCAATCTTTCCTCCAGAGTTTAGGTAAAAAATGTGTTTGAATTAGATTAGATTTTTAGGGTAGTTAGAGTTTAGTATGGATCAAAGTTTCATGTATTTTAGAATTTTATTTTAGAGGTTTTACCCCTATTTTAGATGCTCAGAAAATCGATTAGAATTCTAAATTAGCAAAAAATTTAAAAACGAAATCGTAAAAAACTAAAAAAAAAATATAACTCAAGAAAAAAGATTGCTCCAAAATTAACCCTCTCTCTGGAGATGTGTTTGAATTGAGAACGGACTCTGTGATGTGGACGCTTAGGGACGGGTATAGGAGGAAGCCGTGATATCTTGTGAGTCGTGACGAAAGCCAACGAACCAGCCGTTGGGTATGAAGAACTTCAAGACAAACCCGACGACCACTTCTCTCGGGTGGGGAACCAGGCAGCAACCAGGGAATAGTTACGGAATCCAGAGCTTGAGGGTTACACCTGACTTTTCAACGGTATAGTTACACTTTAGTTTACGATGAAAATCAATTTCGATAAACTTATTAAAAGAAGTCAAGTAGAATTAAAATCAAAAGAAAATGGGAGACAACATCCATTCTGTCAAGTGATGGAAGCGCTCCTCAAAGGAGAAGAACATATAATGGAGGAGAACATAGCAACCCCACCAATTTCCGCCGTTAGAGACCAGGGAGCCTATGAAAGTTTTACAGGGCACTCAACCATTATAAATAAGAAATTGGGTCAACTTCATTTATTGGTTTCAAACCTAATTGCTGGTGATTGTCTCATATATTCATTTAAATTTATCGATACTAGGTCGATTTTAATGTTGTTTAAAGTTTTACGTTTATTTGTTATATATATTTAGATTTTTTTATTTATTTTTTATATAGTTAGAAAATCTATTCTATTTAAAATGTTAATTAGTAGAAGGATAGTTATTATGGTTGTTATCGGGAATGTAGGTTGATTTATCATTATTATTATTATTATTAGTTTGTGATTTAAAAAAAATAAAGTTTATCAAGTTTTTAGTTAAATAAAAGTAGTTTTAAATTTTTAATCAAAACAAAGAAGTTGTTTCGGATTATACTAAGAACCATTTTCCTTTTATATTATCACACTTCTATCACATTTATTTTTATGATTTTTATTTTTCTTTTTTAACCAATTATTTTTTCTAGACATTATATATAAGTTATTTGTAAAACATTATTTTTACATAATATGAAATTTTATTCTTAAATGAAAAAAATAAATTATTACAAACTTGTAATTTTTTGGAAAGAGAAGCTAAACCTTGAACAGAATTTGAGCAGAGAAAATATTTTCGACCATTTTCATTATGTACATAGACTTTCTACCATTTTCATTATGTACATAGACTTAAGTTAATGTTTTCCCTTTGTTTTCCGATTCAAAGATTTATAATCCTTATAGCGTATTTCGGCATCATGCCATTCCAGCAGATTTTGTTTTTTAATCTGATCATGGACAGTATTGAACTTAGTCCAGTACCGTATAAAAAAGGTAAGCCATTGTAATTGGAAGTTGTGTGAGAAACTTTTTGAATACTCGCTGAAGAGGATACTAGATGAGAAAGGTGACTAGAAAGAAAACAATAATTATTTTGACAAAAATAAAGGTCTTGAGAATTATCTAGAATTGGTAAAAAGGATTATTGAAACAATGATGTTTCATCAAATTCAAAACACAGCTAACTATAAACCTGTTCCTTGGCAATTTTGATGCCTTTTAACTATGTAGTTTGTGAAGCCAAACTTTGATATAATTTTTTTTCTTAAAAGATAAAATGGTTTAGAAGATGCCACTATCTGCAAAGTTATTGATGAGTCCATACAAGAAAATTAAAATTAATAGGCTTGGGTCCTTTGCAGTAATGATCTGACTTTTTATACAGCTGGTACCAATAACTCATGGCCACTTAGTGTACATGTTGTTTTCCTTATGCATATGGTCTATGCATATGAGGGTGGTAAGATTACGCCATCGTTTTTTAAGGGAAATAAAATTGATTTGAGTGGATCAAATAAATATCATGAAACACATTCCACTACATCATCAACCAAGAATTTTATCCACTACATCATCAACCAAGGATTTTGTATGGGATCATGTTTAGATGTAACTCCCTTGTTGAGAAATGGTAATTTTGTCAATATTTCTAGAAAAAAAAATCATTAAATGGAAGGAGTTTTGTTTAGTAACATAAATCTTTTTTATTTTACTTTAATGTTAGGCATGTATGTCTATATTTATTATGAAAACTTGTGTGGTATGTCTCCAAATGAGCTATTAAAAATTCCTTATCCCATAAAAGTGTTGGATTGTTTATTAAGGTTTCCACTAGTGGAACATTCTCTTGAGTAAGAATATTTTAAATTCATATTCATGTTATTGGAAGAGGTCATTGTGTTCCTAAATTTGCATAAATATGAGCTATTTTACACAAAACAAGGTTTATCAATACCAATTGAAATCATTAATTGTGAACATAAATGTGTATCTTTTAATATATATGTGTTTGTTCATTTCGTATTAAGAAATTTTATTTATATTAGGTAATGTTGCAAATATTCATTTTTCTTGTAGTCATAGTTGATGTTTTCTTCGTAGTGAGATCTATTACAAGGTGTGGCATGACCTCTAAAATAGGAGTTCTTTTTCTCATTTTGTTGTTACAAATGATGATAAACATACCTTTCCAACTTCATACAATAAAAGGTGATGATGAAGCTCTTATTGTTAGATTAGTTTCTTCTATAGAATATGGAGCACAAAATGAATTATTGTCATATTTTGGATTTTTGCAAACACATCAAATACATCGTCACAATAGTAACATTATTTCTTACAACATTTTCAATCACATATACGGTCTTGGAACACGATACATAGTGGAGATTGTGTGCCTAGTTGAAGGTTTCATGGTTACTTATAAACTTATTGCAATAAAATTTATACCTTCTGAGATTGCAAAGAACAAAAATTCACTAGAGTTCATGATAGAAGTATGCAAGGATCTTAAGGAGGTTGTTTTCTATACATGTCCAACTCTTACTAATGGATATTAATGAACTTCAAGTCAAGGGAAGAAGACACTTTAACTACAAGATTATCCTACACTCCAAATAGGGCAACATAAAATTGATTTTTTTAAATCTAGATGAATTGGTAACTGGTGAGGATTAACTTGACGAGGATTGGGTTCAAATCTAGTTGGATGTCACTATAACCCCTAGGCTAGTGCCAACAACACACAATCTAGTGGCACAACCTAGCAATAAACTTATGACTTAGTAAGGGTTGAGATATTCAAAGACACACTTGTGAAGGGGTCCTAGTCCTAGGGGTGTTTACTCTTCTAGCCTTATCACAATGGACCAAAGTCTCATTGAGGATTTGAAAATGGGTGGGGAGAGTGTGAGACCTACTTCCCAACCATTCGAGAAAACATAAAATTGATGTTAAGATATATATTTATGAATGTGAAATGAAAAATACAACAACAGATATTGTAACATCTCCAGCCACCAACAGGTCGGGAAATACCAATACTCAGATGCTTCACTTAGCTATGATACCAAACTGTAGCATCATTGGCCCTCCAAAAAGATGAGGTAATGATACCACTGTCGAATATACACTTATATATATATAACATGCATTTTAATCAAATAAAAACACATAACACAAAGTTATTGTTATCACTCAGATTCAAATGTAATAGACAGTAATTCATATACGCACTAGAACACATGATAACATTCAAGCATTAGTAGCACAAACATGCATAACATATAAATTAAGCACAGAACGATACTTATCTTTTCACCTAGAGTAACACCACCAACTACATGCAGACCTTCCACGAACCTCCCAACCATAGACCACACTACTCATCACACTGAGCAGTGGGTCACCCTCAAGCTGGGACTAAGTTCCACCCAGGGCAAGGCAATCCTAGACTAGGCAAGGTCAATAGGAAATTGCACAGTGCGACTGGAAGGATTCTCTCCAGGAGCCTTCTTACGCCCACTACTCACGGACTCTCATTCCCAACATGTCTGTTCCACCGGGGAGTATACACCTTCACTATCACATAGTCTATCGACTTCTTCACCTCCCTCTCAGGGTCTCAACAACAGGTCAGATCAGGAATTCTCATAGCTCTGTAGCTGGTGTTGGACTCTCTTTGGGAGAAAACCACTTCCCAACAAACTCTCCCACCTAGAAAGAGGTTCCCTCAGGCCTGACAACCTGCTTCTTCAACCAAAACCACCTCCATCACCTCAAGAGTCTGTCACACACAGGCCTGAAAACCTGCTTCTTCAACTCTGTTCCCGCACAAGGAGGATAACAACAAGGCTCAACAAGGAACAAACGGCAGCAGCAAGCCACAATCATCCAAGAAACTACATGGCCACAATATCCAACAGTTATGACACAAAACGGCTCAGACATTCACAGGGTGCTCGGACTTCATAGGAGACACAACTCAGTCCACAGGTTTTCCACTGGTTTCAGGGTGCGTGACAAGGAATCAACGCAGAGGTCGATCATGAAGGTTTTGGGTTCAGACTCTAAATGGAAGAATGGACAATGAGCAATCTTCCCATGAGATTTTCCTTCACTATGCGCGGATATGCAGATGTAGACGTAGAGGAAAAATGGTTCAAACGCCCCAGATCCTAGCAAACTCAGGAGGAGGATGACAGAATGAGGAAGTGGCCCCCAACATAGTTGACTCGTCAGTTTTAACTGCATGTGCCCAGGTCGACACTTGTCTTCCTGGAGCCGCATGAGTTCCACTTAGCAGACGTTCCCTTTACAGGAACTTAGGACAACACTCAACATGTGCACCTTAGCTTTCAGGAAATAATAATAAATTATTATCCCCTTTAGAGGTAAGCCCCCTAGTTTATCCCCTAGGACCACACACTTAGCCTCCTCCCTTTCCCAACATTGTGGAAGATTAGTCCCCCATCACTCTTTCTTCATGGTTGGTATGCACGCAACGATGTTTATATTTTATTAATGATATTTATAATTACATATACAAAATCAGGCTCTTGGTCTTTAATACTTAGCCTCTCCGGTCCAATAAACACATAAGCCCACCAACTTATCAACACATGGTTCACCAACCTACGAAACATGTTTACAATTCATAAATACAACAGGGGCTCGTCCTTGGGGATATTGCAATCCCCTCACTGTATTTTTACACTGTCCTCAGTGAAACTCTTTACACAACATTAGCAAGATTTCCAAAATCTTCAAAAACATGAAGGTATTCTGCCTGCATAGCATCATCATGATCCCATGTTGCATCCTTAGAACCGTACCAGGTCCAATGGACCTTTACAAGCCCTATGGCTCAATTCTGGATATGTTTTCTCTTTCGAGTCCAATATGCGCATAGGATGCACTTGCAAGACGCCTTCTTGCTCCACTTGATTCACATTCCAATCAATAGCATGAATAGCATCAGGTATAAATTTCTTAAGCAATGAAACATGAAACATGTTATGTACAGTCATGGATGCAGGTAATGCAAGAATATATGAAATGTATATATATGTATATAAAGGAAATTCTAATAACATTGTAACCTGTACACAAGATACAAAACATACAATAAATAGAGAATTGTACTTATCTTTTGATTGAGAAGACCTTCCACCCCAGAGAAGGGATATGAATCCATCGGGGAAATGGCTTCCCAAGATAGCCACGATCCACAATCCATATCCACATGGTCTAGGCCAAGGTACCAAACCTTAGCAACACTCCAACCAACCAAACGTCAACAACACTCCAACCAACAGTGTCTCTTCCCCACATGCCTGTCCCCCCCCAGGAGTGTGCACCTTCACCATCACACAGTCCATTGGTTGTTACACCTCCCTTTCCTTGGGCTTCAGCAATAGGCTATACCATAAGTCTTAGAGCATCGTGGATTACGAAGTTCCAACTGTCCTCAGAGGTCTCCAATCAACATCTTCCTTGAGCTACTCTTTGTAGTCAACATTCCACTTTAATCAACATCATCTCATCTGCATCACCCACATGCATTTATCATGAGAAAACATAAAGGAATTCATTTAGGAACTCCAATTAGTTCAAAAGGGAATTCAACTTTTTCCCCAAAACATGAAATTCTATTTCATAATGCATCTTGGTTGTTGTCATATTAAGATTGCAACCTTCCTTGTGTTTCTACACAAGCACCAAACTGCATACCATTTTCCAGTAAGGCTTCATCTTGCATACTGCCAACAATTGTCAGTATTTCCTGTACATCATAATTCAATTGCAATATGTACAAAACCATATGCAATGAATTTAGAATTTCCTGCATCTAGCAATTCAATTATAATTACCAAACAATTTAATAAAATAGAATGACATCATCATTCTATGCACATGCATGTTCACAGTAATATCTGTAAGTTCATTACTTTTTTTTCTGAACAAGAAAATTTCTTGTAGTCAATGCTCATGTGACTACTTGACTTGCAACTTTCTTGTTGCAATGTCTAACACCTCCCTGAAATGTCCTCAACTTCATGAGTTCACAACATTTCAGCTGTTAATAATAATTATTTCCATGCAATAATATATATGCACATACTTACAAAACATATTCAGCCATTACATTTAGTATACAATTATGTCACTTATTATACATGAGTGCAATTCTCAATGCATAATTAATCAGTGCCCCTTGCATTGAATTACATAATTCTCTTTATCTCAGTCATGTATCTCACCATCCAAAAGTTGGAATTATGGCCAATGTGTTGACACGTTCTCCACAGACTTCCTATTGTCTTCCCAATTAATTGGATGCCTTCATTTTTGACCTAAACACTACACCAAGAATGTAATTCTACGGTGTTCATTAGTGTTAGCAAAAAGGTTGCAGCCCAAGTTTTATTTAAAGGTAGGAAGATTTTAGTACCTATGTGGCTCATAACCTTTCCATATCCATACCTTGCCATATCCAACTAGGTCCTGGTCTCATACATGACTAGCTTACTGACATTCATTCCTATAGCCAGTTCTTATCTTTAATTCTTTGGTTACTGCCCCATAACCAAATTAACATGAAATTCTCATATGTCAGTGTGTGCATTCATAAGCTAAAAGATTTGAATTAATACATGCCTCCAACATTTACCACACCTAGTGGTATGCACTCAATAATATAATCATGTGATTTTATAAAATAACTCTACCTGGGGAAATTCTTATCTAAATTTTCTTTCAGCAATTATGCAAAAAGAGTAATAAAAACTCATACCTGCATGACTTCCATTAATAAATTTTATACTACCTGAATGTCTGATGGTAGTAGATGCTTTCATGTTTCTTTTATCAAACTTATGACCAACACTTCATCTCTCTATTGCTTCCCTCCTTATGCAACAACATCGCCAACAACACTTGCAAACACGCAAGCATTCTTTCCTCTGGTTGACCCAACAAGCCGTAACATACTTGTTGCCACAGAAATTGCAACAACTTCTTTCTCCCTATAAAACTTTTCCTTGTTGATCCCAGAAGTCTACAATTCTTTCTGGATTCCTAGATCTTCTTGTGCTCTCATTGTAGTCACTGTACACAACTATTTTCTACCCTGAGCACTTTCGACGCAGTGCCCCTACCTCAGCGGGTTTGCTGACCTCCCGGTCAAGGATATTTCCAAATGTTGAGTCGGATTGACTCTTCAAGCCTTTGCTAGACCATTATTAATCTTACACAGGCCCCCTTTTTTCCTTTAGGTGCAGGTCCTGTGATACCCACACCCTCTGTCTGCGCACTTCTGAAATGTCAAGTTTCAAGTGCTATCCCTTTTTCATTATCTCCTTCCTTCATAATGCGCTGCGCTAAGACCTCATGGAAAACTATGATTGCGAGCGTGGGCCAGAGTGGTTTTAGGCCAACCCTCTTTTCGCCCCGCAATTCACCTCCAGATGCCACATATCACTTTGTTAAAACCATGGTATAAATTGCATCCTGCCCTCATATTTTAAACATCTAAGCAAGTTCTGGCCCCGCAATCCAACTCAGTCGTTGATATCCAATGCCTTGGCGATGATCCGCGATCAACGACTGCTATCAATCCTCCCTTTTTTACCTTATTTCCTCCTTCCACACGCGATCCTAGATCTACACCATCTGTCGACACGTAGCTCCCTTCCAAATCAATGACTACGGTTGATTCCAGCTCTTCAACCCTTGGGAGTTTCAACTCTCAATTGTCTGATTTTCTCATATGAAAATATTCTGGAGTGGAAGATCTATTAACACATGTCCTCAACAATCGGATGGTTCTGATGAACTCCGGCTCTCCGACCTTGGGGAGTTCTCACATATCCACACACACAAATCTTCGAAGTGAATTTCCCCAGAGTGACAGATCTTCTGCCAGGCATCCTCTCCAAATCAATGACCCTGACTCTCTTCAGAACTTTGGCTCTTTCCGACTAAGACTAGATCGACGGTCCTTTGACCTCCTCCTCGATCAATGATCAATATCTCCTTTGGGACTTTGGCGCTTTCACCCTCTGCTTTCCTCCAGAGTGCTCCATACCCAGAGTTCCAGATCTGGTGCCACGTGTCCACTTTCAGATTAACGGTTGTCCAACGGAGTGAGTCTCCTTCCTCCACATGTCTCCTCGTAGATCAAGGACCCACGTTATTTCCTTTGGGATCTAGGGCCCTGAATGCTTCGGGGTATTCCAAAACACAACTTATTAGAAACCCCAGAGTACGATCCTCCGAAGTTCACGAACTGGTGACACTTCTCCAACCCAGATCAAAGACTCCCAGCTGCTTCAGCTATTTGGGCTTTAGCGATTTCAAATCTGAAACCAAACTCTCGAAGCGATTTCCCTGGAGCCTCTAATCTACTAGCAAGTATCCCCTGGCAATCAATGACAAAGATTTACTTCGATTGTTTCTCCTCCTCCTTGTCCACAAACTTCTGAAGTTGTGGATCTTACGCCACCTATCCTCCTTGATGATGGATGGTCCCAAATCACTTCAGGACTTCGGGACTTTGACAAGTCCACTTCTCCTGTGCACACAAGGGTTAAATCTCGTGCACTTACCTCTGGATCCAACGGTTGTTGGTCCTTCGCACTTAGACCTAATGGATGGGATCCATTCCTCTCCTCTGTGCTTACTTTGTTCTGTTGGACGTTGATCTAACAATCCAGGCTCCTCCCCACAATCGATCTGATGGATGTTCTCTCTCCTCCTCCTGATCTTTTGACTTCTTCCACCTTGAAAGATTTTGTCAGTGTTCAAAGGCTTCAGCCTTTGACCTTTCTCCTATGAGTCTGCCTCTTGGATCTCCACTTCGCTCTAGTAAAAATTATCTCTTATGAGCTTTAGGACTTAGAATGAGTCTGTCTCCCACGCACTCCTTGCGTTATCTCTTCTAAGATTTTTGATTTACTCAGTCTCCTAAGGGTATCAGCCCATATGTTTCCTTTCAAAGGAAAACTACGTGTCCTCCTGGCAACCTTCTGCTTAAAGCACACCTTGTTGAGCATTTTCTACAGAGTGTTCAACAAATCTATGAGTATATTCCTCTGATACTCTTCTCCCTGAACTCGACAAAGACCTCTCTCTGTGCACACTTGCACTTGCTTGATTCCCTCTTGGCAGAGCCCTATAGAGTTCTCAGTGAATCTATCTCTCTCTGAACTCAACACAAAGTTCTTCATGTGCACTCCTTTCACTTCTGTTGATGAAGGTTCAACGATATCTCTCATGAGATTCTATGAGGTTAACTTACCTCTGTCAATGCACTCCTTGCAGACAATGTGCATTGCTTGCACTTGAAAACTCAAAGAAGAGAAACAACTGAAACTTATTCAACACTTCACTAGTTTACGCATTCAAACCAATCTGTTTTAAGAAAACATTGATATTTCATTTTCTTTTCGATCTCTTCTCTGCTCTATAATAATTTTCGGGCACTAGCCCCTTTCTCTCAATCCCCAACCCATGTGATCATGGGTCATGACCAAGTGCTAGATCACTAGCTGCTTACTTGGGTCTTTGGCTTCAGAAGATTTCAAAGCACCACAAAACAATCTGTCGGAGTTCCAGATTACCGAACTCATGAGGTAGGGCAGATCAACCGTCCACGTCTACTCAACATATGATGACTGACACTTACTATGGAACCTCAGGTGTCTGAGTTCTGGGTCTTCGGGTCTTCGGGACTTCGAAGCTTCAGAGGATCTCCCATCCACACATCTGAGTTGTCAATCTCCGATCATTCCCAATCACCTTTGGTGTCATCATTATGTCACATCACTTAACATTTTCCAATTGTGGGGGCATGCAATTGTGGTTTAGAGTAACCCGCCTTTCATCTCGCAATTCTTCTGACGCTGACACATAACCCCTTAGTGAAACTATGGTTTGGATTGTGAGACCACCTTGGAGAATTAACTCTCGTGCAACTTGGGTCCCTACAATGCCTCCTAGTCACCAATCTTAATGTAGCGTGATCAATGCCAGTGTCAATCCTCTGTCCTTTAACTACGTTACATAACCTCGGGGTCCCACTAACCATGCTCATACAGAATGCCATGTGGTGTAATACTAGCGATTGACATGTGGCTCCGTTAGATGAGTGACACATGTCATGTTCCATATGACATTTCAAACTTCCACGGGTTCAGAACCCAGTTATACATGGCACACAACCCATGTGTCCATGTCAATCCAAGTGACATCATCATGACTCACTACTTTGGCTCTTCAGGAGGATTCACCCTTCCCTACTGCGTTTGACCTTTTAACATTGGCTTGATCCAACAGTTGAGCTCTCCGCTCCAGATCTACGGTGTAGATCCACTTTGGGGCTTCGGAGCTTTGGGCTTTTGGATTTCTCTTATTTTTCATCAACTTCACCGAAGTCACAAAGTCCAAAGGGCTTCTAGGTTAACCCTTCTGCACCTTCCCCATACTTGGCGGTCATAAGGGATTTCCCTTCCTTCCGAACAGATCCTACGGCGCAGAACAGACTTTGTTACTCTGCGGTTTTCCAAAGGAATTCACAACTAACTTCCTCGCAACATTACCAAATATGATGGTCATGAAGGATTCTCCTTCTCCCAAACAGATCCTAAGGTCCACATTACTCTGCGGACCAACACCACTTATGTCAAGGTTTTACGACACCGCTACTCCTCCTAAGCTTCGTAACACGGCCAAGGTAACTTCTTGGCACTCAGGAAGGTTTTGAGGTTCGAAATTGGTCCTCGAGACACAATTTCCTCTTGAAACCTTGGGTCCAATGACCACTTATCTAGCCCATTCAGGCTCCGTGTTGAAACCTTGGGTCAGAACATGAGTTTTGTCCATTTCGACAACAACTCCTTCCAAAACTCTTGCTTCAACTTCCACTAACATGGCCCATCTAGGCTCAGTGTTGTAACCATGCTATGATACCAATTTGTAACATGCCCAACCACCAACAAGCTAGGCAATGCCACTACTCAGACGCTTCACTTAGCTCTGATACCAAACTGTAGCATCCCCGACCCTCCACAGAGACCGGGTAATGCTACCACTATGGGATATACACTTATATATATAAGATGTATTTTAATCGAATTAAAACACATAACAAATAGTTATTTTCATCATTCAAATTCAAATGTAATAGACAATAATTCATATACACAATGGAACACATGATAACATTCAAGCATCAGTAGCACAAACATGCATAACATATCAATCAAGCACAAATTGAAACTTATCTTTTCAACTGGAGTAACACCACCAACTACGTGCAGACCTTCCATGAAACTCCCATCCATAGACCACATTGTTCATCATGCTCAGTAGTGGGTCACCCCTGAGCTGGGACTAAGTTCCACCCAGGGCAACGGAATCCTAAACTAGGTGAGGTCAACAAGAAACTGCACAGTGCAACTGGAAGGATTCTCTCTAGGAGCCTTCTTACACTCACAGACTCTCATTCCCCACATGCATGTTCCACACGGGAGTATACACCTTCACTGTCACACAGTCGGTCGACTTCTTCACCTCCCTCTCAGGGTCTCAGTAACAGGTTGGATCAGGAATTCTCAGAGCTCCGTAGTTGGTGTTGGACTCTCTTTGGGAGAAAAACACTTCCTAGTAAACTCTCCCACCTTGAGAGATTTTCCCACAAGCCTAACAACCTACGTCTTCAACCACAACCACCTCCCTCACCTGGAGAGAGTGTTGCACATAGGTCTGAAAACCTACTTTTTTAACTCCATTCCCACACAAGGAAGACAACAACAAGGCTCAGCAAGGAACAAATGACGACAAGAAGCCAAACTCAGCCAAGGAACTGCATGGCCACAACAGCCAACAATTATGACACAACACGGCTCAGAAATTCACAAGGTGATTGGACTTCACAAGAGACATGACTCAGTCCATGGGTTTGCCACTGATTTCAGGGTACATGACAAGGAATCAATGCAGAGGTCGATCATGAAGGTTTTTGGTTCAGAATCCAGATGGAAGAATGGAAAATGAACAACATTCCCGTGAGGGTTTCCTTCACTGTGTGTGGGTATGTAGATGCAGACACAGAGGAAAAATGGTTTCGATGCCCCACATCCCAGCGAACTCAGGCGGAGGATGACAGAATGAGTGAGCGACCCCCAACACGGCTGAATCATTAGTTTTAACTACATGCACCCAGGTCGACACTTGCCTTCCTGGAGCTGCATGAGTTCCACTAAGCACACGTTCCCTTTACAGGAACTTATGAAAAAACTCAACATGTCCACCTTAACCTTCAGGAAATTATAATAAATTATTATCCCCTTTAGAGGTAATCCCCCTAGCTTAGCCCCTAGGCCCACACACTTAGCCTCCTCCCTTACCCAACCTTGTGAAATCATAGTCCCTCATCACTCTTTCTTCGTGGTCGGTTTGCATGTAGCAATGTTTATATTTTATTAATGATGTGCATAATTACATATACAAAATCAGGCTCTCCGGCCCAATAAACACATAAGCCCACCATCTTATCAACACTCAGCTCAGAAGACAACAAAACATGTTTACAATTCATAAATACAATAGGGGCTCATCCTTGGGGATATTACAAATACCATATATGTTGAAATAAATGGCATGAAATTGTAGCATTGATGATTGCAAATTCATCAAGTCAATTTCACCAAGAGTTATAAATTCTTACAAAATTTATCGAAGAATTGCAACTAAAAGATAATTGAACTTATCTACTTGTAATATCCTAGTGCTAAACTGATCTAGGTGGATATCGGTGGCCACCCACCTATTCCACTGGCTCAAAAAATAATTTTCTACCTTGGCAGTTGTTCGACAGTTTTTCGGGTTTCAAACTTCTGGGGTTGTTTTGAGGCCCTAAATGACATTTTTTGGGGACTTGGGCCCCAGGTGACTACAATAGATACAAACCTAGGCTAGTCGAAAATTTTTCTTCTCGATTAGACCTTTCCAATGGGTTATTGTGTGCCCAAAACTAAGATCGTATGCAAAAGTTACAACCTCGGGAAGTTGATGTACTAACTTACCCAAACGGGGCCCACATGACTTTTGGCGCTTCATCTCCTAGGGTTAGGTTTCTGGATGTCTAGGTTTTTTGACATTCTTGTTTATCATAAAAGGCCTTCAGAGCCTCATTGTAACCATGTTCTTTTGAATGAGCACAACCATCACATCTCTTCTCAGAGATAAGTCGCCACCATTCCAGTAAGCTTATTTTATGTTGCATTTTATAGTTTCAGCTTATTTCCTTATTGAATAGAAAACCATTTTTACTATATATCTATTATTTTTTGTTAAGCATCTTTTAATAATGTGTATTCATTTCATTCTTCTCATAAAATCCATATCAGTGGTATCATAGCAGTTTGCTCCTTGTCATCTTAATGCATATCCCTAATGAGGTCAGGGTACAAAGAATTAGGTCTCGAGGTTGTTTCTATTGAGGACAAAATCTCTCACACGCCCAAGGGATCTCTCTTGGCAGGAGAAAAGAAAGATGATGGGACAGGAGATCCTTTCAAAATGTTTCTTGAGGAATCCCTCACATAATAGAGGAACGATATGATAGATAGTTTCACAGAAATCCTTCAGCGGCTACCAATAGGCGATGCATCTTCCTCGAGCAGAGGCGCCGCCCCCTTCAAGTTACAAATCAACTTTGATATTCCTATATTTGAAGGTCAGATAGATGTAGATGTTGTAGACAAGTGGTTGAATCTACTAGGAGGGTATTTTTCTGTCCATAACTTTTTGAATAGAGAAAAGATTACTTTTGCGCTCCTCAAAGTCGTTCCCCATGTCAAAGACTAGTGGGAAACTTTATGTGAGCAAAAGGAAACAAAGGAACCCTCATTATTTACAGTCACGACCACCTGGGAATCCTTTAGGGATTCTATTAAGGAACAATACTACCCTATCGAAAGTTATGACAACTTGTATACCAAATTGACCACAATGTGGAAAGAAAGAGACTAAGTAGTGCTAGAGTTCACAAATATCTTCCATACCTTGCACACCAAGCTGGGTATCAAAGATTCAAAGAAACATTTGGCGTTCAAGTATCGTGGTTCTCTGCATAGATACATTCAAACCAAAATTAAATTTCTGTACATCTCGTCCTTGGGCATAGCCTACCTATATGTCGTCAAAATCAAGAAGAAGCTCAAACAAAAGAAGCGGAAATTTGGGCCTGGGAGCCCCTCACAACAAAAGCCACGAAAGGGCAGCCCCAACCCACAAAAGAAAGGAAAGAGAAAAGATGGACAGTATCATGACAACTATTCCAAACCACAAGCAAACAACGACACTGAAAAGACAAATAAATATACCAAGAAGTGGTGTGACTTCCATAAGTGCCTTTGGAATAACATTGTTCACTGCCACTCAAAGAAATCACTGGTGGCCGAAGTGAAAGCCTCTGAATCAGATGCGGGTTCTGACTCTGATTTATAACCAGAAAGGGGAAGACAGATCATTGATGTGGAACCCAGTGCCACTGTTTCTACCACTAAGCTCCAGCTTGGTGAACCAGACAAGACAGAAGAAGGAGAGCACCTCTTCCATTCACAAACGTGGGTAAAAGGCACCCCATTGCACTTCATCATTGATAGTGGTAGCCAGAAAAACCTCATATCAGCAGAGGTCATCAAGTGGCTCGCCCTGCCGACAATGTCGCACCCACAACCCTAGACCATTGGATGGCTCCACAAAGGAAGAGATCTCCATGTCACGAAACAATGTCTACTATTGTATGACATCAAGCCCTTCAAAGATGAGGTATTGTGTGATGTTTCTCCTCTCAAAGTTTGTAATGTTCTTTTGGGCCAACCTTATTTATGGAAACGTCATGTTGTATATGAGTCTAGGCCTCATAGTGTTATTATTACTTTGAATAGGAAATTATACAGGATACCCAAGGCAGTCCCTCCTAGTGCTATTTCCTTGATCTTTGTGATGAAATGAAGGAAGGTCATCTCTCAGACCGGGAAATTTGTCTTCTTCGTGATTCACTCTCAGAGTGAGAGAAAGATCGCAGCCACATATAGGCCCTCCGCGATCGATCTCTCCACACAAAAGAAGAAAATGAATAAGGTCATGGAAGAATACTCATATATCTTCTCCTCTCCTACTGTGGTACCTCTCCACTACCTGGTTAAGCATCCCATCGAGTTGACCCCAGACACACCACTACACAATGGGCCAGTCTACCACCACTCTCTGTTAGAAAATGAGGAGATCAAGAGGGAGATCCAAGAACTACTCCACAAGGGGCACATACATCCCATCTCATCGCCTTGTGGGAGCCCAATCATGTTGGTGCAGAAGAAAGATGGGACCTGGTGACTCTGTATTGATTACCGGGCCCTCAATAAAATCATAGTTTGAAACCGGTATGTGATTCCCTGAATCGATGACCTCCTTGATCATCTCACAATAGAGAAATACTTCAGTATGATTGATTTGAAGTCTGGCTACCACCACGTCCCAATAGAATAGACATATGTATGGAAGACTACCTTCAATTTAAAAGAAGGTCATTTTGAATGGTTGGTCATGCCCTTTGGTTTGACAAATGCTCCAACAACTTTTATGAGGATGATGGACGATATCCTACGACCTTTCACCAATACTTTTGTAGTGGTTTATCTGGATGACATCCTCATCTACAACAAGACTTGGGCAGAACACTTGCAGCATATTTAGCAGGTTCTACACACCCTCCGGCAGCAAAAACTATACAAAAACTTGGAAAAATGCTCCTTCGGTGTGGAAAGGGTCCATTACTTAGGATACATCATTGATCAACATGGTGTGCATGTGGGTCCAGCCAAGATCCAGGTCGTCCGTGACTGGCTAGCCCCAACCACACTCACTGAACTTTGGAGCTTCTTGGGCCTTGTCAATTTCTATCGCAGGTTCGTGTTGGGATTCTCTCATATCGCATGGGCCCTCAGCCAAGTAATTAGGGGTGACAGTAAGGAAAACTTTGTGTGGGGCCTATCCCAACAACAATCCTTCGATGAATTCAAGAATCATTTTTTCTCATCCCCGATACTTTCATTACCATACCTGCAACATCCCTTTGAGATCAAGAAAAGTTCTTCAAACTATGTTGTGGGCGTCGTTGTCACTCAACACGGCCACCCCGTGGCATATCATAGTGAGACACTATCATATGTTGTTCGTATGTACCCTACTTATGAAAAAAAAATGTACTCCATTGTGAAATCCTACCGCCGGTGGAAACATTACATTCTTGGGAAGGAAACAACCATCCACACTAATCACAAGCCACTATAGTTCATGCAGACCCAAGGAAAATTGTAGAATGACCACCATCATACGTGGTCAACATACTTAAAGCAATTCCACCTCAACATCAAGTATAAAACAAGAAGTACCAACCAAGTTGTTGACTACCTCAGCCGACCTCCAGTCACGACACTCACCACAGTGCTAGACTCTTACATCCACAAGACCTCCATATGGCCCCACCTCTATGACACTGACCCTGAATTCTCCGCCACCTACCAAATGTTGGGCACCAACTCAGTGGTCGCTAATTTCCATCTTCAGGATGGGTTGTTGTGTCGTCTAGGCCATCACTATGTTTCATCAAGCAAGCGCATGAAGATTATTTGGGAAGCTCACTAAAGTCGAGTGGCATGAAACTTTAGCATCGAAAAGACAGTGGCAGTGTTGCAGAAAAATTTCTACCGGCCGAAAATTTGACAGGATGTTGGCAAGTATATCAGGTCCTGCACTGCCTGCACTATTACCAAACCTACCACTAAGAAACAGGGCATGTACACCCCTCTTCCTACTCCTAATACAGCATGGGAATCCATCTCAATGGACTGCATGTCAGGCCTCCCATCCACCAAGAGGGGAAATGACTGTGTTTTTGTGGTTGCTGATCACTTTTCCAAGATGGTGATTCTAGCCGCCTACAAGAAGAACATCATAATAGAAGCCACTACCAAGATCTTCTTTGAACAAGTATGGTTACATTTTGGGATCCCACAAACCATTATCTCAGAATGTGATAGTCGTTTCCTCAGCTCATTATGGTTGATCCTCTAGTCACTGTTATATACAAAACTCACCAAATCCAGTGCCTTCCACCCCCAGAAAGATGGCCAAAATGAGGTCGTCAATTGGATGGTCGTACATATCCTGTGCATGTACAATTCAAAACACCCCAGTACATGGGATGAGAGTCTTCCCTATGTCAAGCATAGCTACAACCGAGCCCTGCATAGCTCAACTGGCCACAACCCCTTTCATGTCGGGTTGGGATTCCAACCATTAGGCCCCATGGATGTTGCACTACCCCTGGCGACTGCCTCAGTTGACTTGTCTCTTGATCCTCCAGAAGATGAAAAATCCACCCAATTCATTGAGTAGATCCAGCACATCTGCCAATAGGTTCAAGATATTCTACAGAAGTCTAATGCCAAGTACAAACAATGTCATGATCAACATCGAGTACCACATAAGTTTTTGGTGGACGACAAAGTTTGGTTGCATTTGCAGAAAGAAAGCCTTACAGGGCCCCATTGGAATCTTTTCCCACTCCATTATGGGTCGTACACCATCATCAAGGTTGTGGGTGACAATTCTTTTGAGCTCAACATTCCCCCCTTTCTTGGTTTGCATCTAGTATTCAACTTGGCTCTCCTTCAACCATATTTCCCACCATTATTGGACACCTTAGAGATAGCAAACAGTTAACACCAACAAATATCAACCGTGACTGCATGCAACAAGAATCTAGTGATTAGATTGTGGAAACACATATCAAGGGCACTCGACATCAAAGGATCCAATGTTATCGAGTCGTCAAAGCAGGGAAACTCCTGCACCAAGGCAAGTGGCTCACCTGGGGCCAAATTCAACATAAATTTACTCATCTGATGGGGGAACTAGACACAATGGAGACCATTTCTTCCTAAGGAGGGAGGATTGGTCTAGGTGGATATCGGTGGCAACCCACCTATTCCACTGGTTCAAAAAATAGTTTTCCACCTTGGCAGTTTTTCGAGTGCCAAACTTCTGGGGCAGTTTTGAGGCCCTAAACGACGTTTTTTGGGGATTTTGTGCCCAAGTGACTATCGAAGACATTGACTTTGGCTAGTCAAAAATTGTTATTCTCGGTTAGACCTTTCCAATGGGCTATTGTGCACTCAAAACGAAGATCGTATGCAAAAGTTACGACCTCGGGAAGTTGATGTACTAACTTACGCAAACGGGGCCCAGATGACTTTTGGCGCTTCATCTCCTAGGGTTAGGTTTTTGGATGTCTAGGATTTTGGACATTCCTATTTATCGTAAAGGGCCTTCAGAGCCTCATTGTAACCATATTCTTGCAAATGAGCGTAGTCGTCACATCTCTTCTAAGAGATAAGTCGTCACCATTCCAGCAAGCTTGTTTTCCGTTGCATTTTACAGTTTCAGCTTATTTCCTTATTGAATAGAAAACCAATTTTATTGTATCTTTGTTATTTTGTGTTAAGCATATTTTAATAATATGTATTCATTTCGTTCTTCTCATAAAATCCGGATCATAAACCCTTGTAAATTGTAATGTAATTAAGAAAATGTGAAATAGGCTAGTGAACTAGTCTGCTTTGAACTAGAGCACTTGTACGGATCATTATGGTTGAGGGTTGAGCCATGCAAATTGTACATTTGAATTATTAGTAAAAATATTTTGATGGTTGTTATATGAGAGGGACAGTAATGTTGGGGGGCTATGAGTCCACAAGAGTGGGGGATTAAAGGGGGTCCAAGGGGTTCCACATTCCTAAATATCCAAGACATTTTATTATAAATGTTTACTTCATTTGAATTATAAAACCCATCATTGAATACATGTAAAACATTAGTGGGAAAAATTATCTCACTAATTTATGACAACATGAGATGAGTACAATCACTTTTTGGGAAATGAGAGAGTCAAATCTTGCATGAGAGAAAATGAAATTTGAGTAGGTATTTAAGACAATTTTTAGAAGCAAATTTTGGGACAACAAGGGGGGGCTTGGTGCTCGAAAAGAGCACCGACCATGCTGTGTATGAGAGTAGCCATGAAATGAGTGGGGTTTATGTTGGAAATGTAGGGTGTGCGTTGGTAAGTGTAGGTTGTAGGCTTATAAGTGATATTTTCTTGTTGAGGAAAATTGTCAAGAGCCTTGAGAAGGCTATTCAGAGCACTCCATTGGAAAAATTGAGATTCCTAGAGTCCCCAGTTGTGATATTTCTTTGAGAACCTTGTGTTGGATCCCTCGAGGGAAGTGAGATAGCCTAAGGAACTGCATGGTAATGAAGGGTATCTCATTCCTTAGCTTGTGTGGATTGAAGGGAAAGAGAGCTAGTGGATTGAAACGATTTTTGGAGTTAGAAATCTCGGCATTGAATTGTGTAATGACAGTGGCCAACCATGAGAACCATGAGAACCAAGCATCCTTATATATTCATAACCCTAACTCAAAAGTGGCTTTCTATTGAGAGAACTCAAAAGTGGCTTTGTATTGAGAGAATTGGAATAACTAACCTAATGTTAAAAGAAACGTCCCTTATACCTAACTAATTTATTCTTTTATTATACATATATGTGTATATTATTATATAAATATTGTGTTAAATATTTATATTCATACAATTTTAAAATGTTATTAAATTTATGAACAATTATGTACATGCTCATGCTGCCTTTGTTAACTTTATTTGTTAATTTTATTTGTATCAGTTTTAGCAGGATGTGTATTTTACTCTACTCTTTAATTTACTCCTAAAAATTATTCTTTTATTATACATATATGTGTATATTTTTATATAAATATTGTGTTTATTAAATATTTACATTCATAAAATTTTAAAAGGTTATTAAATATATGAACAATTCATAAAATTTTAAAATGTTATTAAATATATGAACAATTATGTACATGCTTATGCTGCCTTTGTTAATTTTATTTGTATCAGAACATTTTAACAGTTTTAGCAGGATGTGTATTTTACTCTACTCTTTAATTTACTCCCAAATATTCTACATGTTTTTTAACATTTGTCCCTTAATCGCAACACCCACGTTTCCTTTTTAAGACAATCATTTTACTATATTTTGTTACTTGCATAATTGCATTAGTTTGTCATCATAGTACGGGTTAGATGAAGGCATTTGTGGGTTGTTTAGATGATTAAAGTTGTGTAATGCTATGAAATCTAACCATTTGAGATCTAGTGTAAAACTATATGATTAATTTTGATGGGTGATCATATAGTTTTTAATGAGAATATTGGTGTTATTTTTGCTAAAATGGTCTTACTCATAAGAATTTGACGTTTATGACCTTTTTAAAGTAGGTTTATGATTTTTTTAATTGTAGATCTATGTTTTTAGTGTTAGAGAATTATTTTTACAGTATTAATATTTATGAAGTTATTATATATATTCACATTTGTTTTAATAATAATAATAATAAAGATGTGATTATACTTAATTTTAAAAATTAAATATTAAAAATTATATTTTCACTAAATTAAAGTGTTTTGACTTCATATTAATTTTTTTAATTTTGTATATGTTTCTACTGGTTTTTCAAAAATATTTATTCATTTTATTTTTATTTAAATTAAAAATTATATTTTTAATTTTTTAAATTTATAGTTTTAGGTTTTGAATGGTTCAAAGAATAATAATGGTACTTAATATTTTTTGGAAGATTATATATTTAAATATTTATTAAATTTATAAAAAAAAAAAATTAATTTCAAAATTAAAAATTAAATTATTGTTACAATGCTTCCACTTATTAATGGGTCTGATAAATACTTATTAATTGGTTTGATAGTAAAGCTAAATTGCACTTTCTAAAACTTTCCCTTTCCGCCCTCACTCACCACCTCTCACTACTATCCTTGCATCCTCACACATATCATAACTTGTAACTTCCTCCTTGAAGTACCATAACTCCATCGTAATATTTGTTTCCAATAGTATGACTAAATGGATCTAACACAATATGGCACCATTAAAGTGGGTTGTAGAACAATGTTAAATATTCCAAGGCAACATATATTCTAGACAATTTGACATGAGAGATGGATATTACACCATTGTAGCAACAACTACTATAGAATTGGGATTTTGAGATGGATCTGTTGGGAAAGAGTTGTTTCAAATGGACCATTAAGATATCAAGCATCTATAGTCATATGTTGGTGATGATTTGAAGTCAAATCTCTTTACAGATGGGTCATTTGATGCTTCAAATTTTGCAAGAAATTTGGACTACTTCATGAATTGTAGTAACTAGCATGAGTTATTGGTGCTTCTCATGCATAAGCTTCTCCCAATGGTTCTTTTAGTATATCTCATAATAAATTTATCTTTTTATTTACAAATATTCTCTTATGTTAGACAAAGACATTATGTTCTCCAAAAAGTTGTTAGCTTCCTTCTTCCTTATAGTACTAAGATGTGCTCGGTTAGGACTGATGCTAACTAGTTGGCATCTCCATGATTTCTTATGAGTCATTACTAAGGGCATTATTGGATAAAGTGATCTTGAGATGGAATTACATATTATTCATCAAAGTATTCTCAGTGGAAGAAATTTACTTGAACATGATCTCACACAAGGCCCTTATTTCTTCCCCTCAATTTCATTTACCTGATCTAGCTCTACTTTTGATGGTGTGGGCTATAGGAGTGGTGGAATTTGTGAGCAATGATTATTTGATTGCTAGCATGATAATGATTCATTACCCACTATTTATCCAACCCATAACTCAAGACCTCCAGACCTTGCTAGAAAAAACAACATCAACCTTGACTATAACTTGTGTTCAGTAATAGCTTTTAAACCCATTAACTAACATGTGTCATGGTTGACACTATCATAATGGAGGAAATCCCCCATATCTATACCTCCATTTTCCCTATTTGATTATGAGGAATGCCTTCCCGTTGAATAAGGACCTAGAGGTTGAGAACATAAATCGAAATCCAAAATCCTTCTCTTTTCATTCTTGTCTATAACTTCTTATTTTTACTAGTTTGAACATGGTATAATGCAACTATGGGTGAAGTTACTACCTGAATTACATCAAATTTAATGATGTGGTAAATCCCAAGCTCTTCAAAAGTATGCTCTAGTTGTAATTCTTAGCATAGAGGTCATTTTAGAGAAGCAAAAATGGAAACTCAATATCATCCAATGATCTCTAGCTTAAACTAAGCTTGAAATATTTTCTCTTTTTATCCCTCATGATCCAGGCGGATCATGTGACCAAAAATTCGATGTTCTCAAATTCTTATGAAAATGTCTCCATGTCGAAGATCTCGACTAGATATTTCCAACGAAACTTGAATGAGCTCAAATAGACATCGTGTTTGAAAGTTTTGGCATTGGCCAAATAGACAAAAATGGTGACAGGGATGACACATGACATCACCAGAGGCTGACACATGGAATCACGAGAGGCTGACATGTGGCAGTATGGGCGTGACACATGGAAGTACATAGGTGACACATGGAAGTACAGACGTGACACGTTTCATTATGAAAATGACACATGGAAGTATGGACATGACACATGGCAATTCGACCTGACAGGTGGTAGTATAGATGTTGATGTGGCCTGCTAACTAGATTAAATAGATGTTGATGTGGTGTGTTGAATAGAGGGAAGAGATGGTGGCATGGCATGATGAATCAATTGTACATATGTTGACATGATAGGCCGAGTGGGATGTATGGATGCTGACATGGAAGGATGATCAGGCTATACAAATGTTGATGTGGTAGGATGATTGGGTTGTACGAGGGATAATGTGGAAGGATGAGGTGGCAGGATACTGATGTGGTAAGATGATATGGAATTTATTGGCAGGTTGACATGGGAAACTGACTGTGCGTGGATAGGTCGCCACATGGGCCAATGGAGGGCCACCATGTAGTCGGCCCAATTTCTCCGAAAGGGCATTAACCACTCTTAAAATGACAAGTGGGTGGATTGAACCCCTGATGTCACTACAATAAACCAATGGTTTAACCAAATCGCTACAAGTGGAGCTTGATACAGATAACTAAAAATCTTTATTTAAGTTGTAATAGTTATAAAAATATGACAAAGCTGGAGGTTTGTGGGCTTGAAACCGTGACCTCCACTCAAACAATCTCATGATTTAACCAATGCACCATTGTTGTTTCTTATTATGACATTTGAAATGATTTAGTTTTGAATTGCATATATTCTATAGTCCATAAAATCCAACCGGTCACAAGTTTGACCATGCGACCTATTGTATTATTAACAAGCATTTTACCATTGCATCGGGGCATGGTATATTTAAAGGTTTCAACATGATTAACTTTTAAGGGTTGTTTTTTCTGTGTAAATTGGAGAATAAGAATTTGTATACCTTTTTTAGTGTAGGAAGAGAAGGGAAAGTTGTTCCCATGCATGTTCTAGTCTTCTTAAAGAGGCCAACGATAGGTTTTGTGTAGGTTGGAGACCCATTTGATGTAATTAAGAATTTGACATCATTAATGGAGAAGTCACTCATTGGACGCTAACCAGGAGACATAGCTTAGGATGGGTGAACTTCGTTATCAACTTGCTAGTGTCTTTTTTCTTTGTTATTTCTCTTCATTTCTTCAATTTAAGTTTTAAAAGCATTTCATTAAGACTTGATATTTAAAAGGCTAGAAGAAACCAAGGAAACCAAGGAAAGAATAATAAAAGTTAATCCTTAGTGGAGTCGCCTATTTTATGTTGTGGTTAAGTCACCCCTACGGATAGGTCAAACCCCCCTTTGGATCAAGACCCCTTGTTTGATCCAAAGACAGAAGAAAAAAAATGGACAATAACTTCCCTTTAGACCTACTTCAACAATCAGAGTAAGAGGAAAGAGATGGAAGACATACCTTTTTACGATGGTTGTCCTTGATGCTCCACCCTTTGACCTTGTTGACCAACCTCCTAGGCACAAGATAAGACCTGCAATGAACAAAGAGGAATCTCCTTTCTTTTACTCTATATTGTTAGGTGACAATAAATCTATATATGATGACTTTACAAAAATATACATATATGTGATCAATGGCACAACATATGAAGGGAATAGGCCAAGTTTATGTATTAAATGAAAGTAATGATGAAGCACTTACAATCATTACCATGATGTTGCAGTAGTTCCTCCTCCAAGCTCTCCTATCCATCCCCTTTATTTTCACACTATCATAAGTATGATGCTCTTCAATTCTCTACCCCTTTCACCTTGTAATGTACTCATTATATAGGAGTTTGGAGGCTTAACCACCATGAAGTATTTTAGAAAATGGCTGAGTATTTTTCTCCATAAGTTGAGATTGAGTTTACTTAAGATGGAGCCACGAGATATGACTCAAATGTTTGACCTCATCCTCTCGGAACTGACCATTAGAATAAGGTGGATTATTTGCAACTTCCTCTAACCACTTCAATGCCCCCTAACACTGAGCACGAAGTGTTGACAACACTCCTTATACATGGGCAGGGTGCCATTGACAAGATATCAATACTCCCTATACATGAGCAGGGGAACGTTGACCTTCAAAAATCGTCAAAATCTCAATGTAAAAGAGATTTTGTTGACCTTCTTATGATGGGTTTTCTCCTCCACAAGGACTAGGGATTATTACAAATGTTCTTCCACGGTGTCAAATTTTTCGACACTTAATAAAGTGCATGGGACACTTAGTAAGGTGCATACGACACTTGATAAAATGCATGCAACACTTAGTAAGGTGCATACAACACTTATGACACACACGTGCGACATTTGATGATGCGACATTTATGTGTGTAACAGATTGTCATTAAACATTGTGTCAAGTGAAGGATCCCTATCTAAACTCGAAATATTGAAGATATGTAATTTCCATTGATTGAGGAGACTCCCAAAGGAAATAATAAATCCCTTTCCTTTTTTTCAAATGGATCTATGAATGTTTATGATCTATGCAATTTAATAAGGTGAGCTCTTTCTTTCTTCTTTTTCAACATTATGCTAATTATTGAGAGCATTGTTTTTTGCATTTGCATGCATAGAAGAAGTGATTGAAATTCTCCTCCCACCCATTGTGTATAGATCTTGGCTTCTCTATACACAATGGCTTTCTTAATTGTTGGGTATTTAGTGTTTTTCTAAATGGTCACTAGTAAAGAATTTTTCTCTATGGAATTTTGCAATCCTACTTCAAACATTGGAATGTCTAGTTTCTTGTTCAAAATCAATGTGATTGATTCATCACAGAGAGAAATCAAAGTTCTTTCCAGTTAGGTTACTTTCTTTTTGTAAATTCAATGAGGTCCATCGACATTGCATATTTGAATTAAATATTTTATGTTTGTTCTGGGAGAAAAAACAATCTCTCTCAAGCAATGTAGAGTTTGATGATGGGCCTTTGTGTTGAAGACAATCTATGTCGAGTCAATTGAGGAATTTCTAAGAACATGTTCTTGTGTTTGTTGTTGCATGACAATTTAGCGTTTGGATTTTGTAATCCCTGTGGTTCCCCTCCAATATGTTATATTACTTCTAAAATTGACAATATTAGTCAAGTCAAAGATATTAGTTCTATATGTAATAATCATCAAATTTTATCACACAAGAACAAATGTCACATAAAAATACATAGCCAGATTGAGGTGTAGTGCTTCACATTCAAACCTTGGGTGAAGTCTCTGGGCCATGTGAAACAAGATCAATTGTATGGTTTGAAAGATGAAATAAGCACACTCAAAAGGGACATTAAAAGTGATCTCAAATAAACATAAGGGATAAATTCAATGTAGAATTTAGGGAAGTATGGATTAATAGCCTTAATATGGAATAGCCATAATATGACAGAAATTCAATGCACAAAAAATTTTAGAGGCTAAATTTCATCCATAGATTAATTTTCCATGTTTCCTTCCAAAAAAATATTAGGTTTTCATTTTTTTTTCAAAAATATTTAATTATATAGGATAAAAGCATTTTACTTTAAAAATTAACCAAATTTTCTAAAAACTATATATCTATAATCTTAAAAATTAATAAATTTTATCAAAATTTATACACTGTCAAATAAGTAGAGATATTAAAAACAAATACAACAAAAATTACAACCATCTATTAACATCAGACACATTAGTACACATTTCACACTTGTAAAGATTCTCTAATAACAAAGAAGGTTAACTTTGATCCATCACAACTTACAATAACAGCCTTTTAGACATTTAAAGAAAACAAGGCAAACAATCCAAAACCAGAATTTGCTGGAACTTGCTTTGTGGTTCACAAGTGCTCTCTGTTATTCATTCTCCCTTCTCTAAATCGGCTTGAAAGGTGCAGGGGCATTACCGCCTCGTGGCTCTCGTTTAAAAACAGACCATTTCCAATTGAGCGTGAAGCGTCTGCGCCTTCCTTGATAAGCTACGTTGCAGCTGCCATTCAAGTAGGCCCCAGTACCTTGTACAGCAGATGATCCGCCCAACTGTTGAACATTGCCAACTGTTGAAAAGTCTCTCTCAAGGTCGTTAAAGAGCCTATCAAACTGGGCGTTCAATTTTCTAATTCGTCTAGGGAGTGTGATGTCGCAAAGAAATTGTTGCGGTCGATCGATGAGGTGTTTGGCGTTTTTCAATGCATCTCCCAGACTTTCCAACCCGTTCCGCACGGTTTGCAGAAGCTCGTTCTGCTGATTTTGAGAATAAGTCCTTATATCTTCCATCAGGCTCTTTATACGGTTCAAGCCAGTTTTCAGAGCCTCACAGTTTTGTTCCTTGTGGTTAATATCATCTATGTCTTGGATGATGCGTTGTATGAGTGGAGGAATAAGAGCGACGGCCGCGGCGCCTGCGAAGTGTGTCGTTGCCAGCAGTTTGATCTTATGGGATGCCACTATAGTCCTTAGGTTAGGGCCAACAACACTTGAGCTAGTAGCACATTTAGCAAGAAATTTATGACTTAGCAAGGGTTGAGACATTTAAAAACATACTCGCTAAGGGGTCCACATTGTTTACTCTTCTACTTATCACAATGGACCAAAGTCTCATTGAACATTTAAACATGGGTGAGGAGAGTATATATGTTTATGAATCTGAAATGAATATTGCAACAATAAATACCATATAAGGTGAAATATATAAGGGTGGGAAAAGAAGACTTTGAAATAGAATTAGAGAAAATAGAGGTGAAATAAATGGCATGGAATTGTAGCATAGATGATTTCAAAGTCATCAAGTCAATTTCACTAAGAGTTATAGGTTCTTATAAAATTTATGGAAGAATTGTGACTAAAAAATGATTGAACTTATCTACTTGTAATATCCTCCTAGTGTTAAAACCTTCTAAATTGTAATGTAATTAAGCAAATGTGAAATAGGCTAGTGAACTAGTATGCTTTGGGCTGGAGAATATGTAATGATCAATATGGTCGAGGGCTGAGCCATCCAAATTGTACATTTGAATTATTAATAAAAATATTTTGATGGTTGTTATAAGAGAGGGACGGTAATGTTGGGGGGCTATGAGTCCACAAGAGAGGGGGATTAAAGGGGGTCCACCGGGTTCCACATTCCTAAATATACAAGACATTTTATTATTAATGTTTACCTCATTTGAATTATCAAACCCATCATTGAATACATGTAAGAAGTTGGTGGGAAAAATCATCTCACTAATTTATGACATAATGGGTTCAGTACAATCACTTTTTGGGAAATGCGAGAGCCAAAGCTTGTACGAGAGAAAATGAAATTTGAGTGGATATTGAAGACAATTTTTGGGACAGCAAGGGAGGGCTTGGTGCTCGAAAAGAGCACCGGCCATGTTGTGTATGAGAGTAGCCATGAAAGAGGTTTGGTTTATGTTGGAAATGTAGGTTGTGTGCTTATAAGTGATATTTGCTTGCTGAGGAAAATTGCTCAAGATCCTTGAGAAGGCTATTGTAAGCACTCCATTGTAACAATTGAGATTCTTGGAGTCCCCACTTGTGAAATTTCATTGTGAACCTTGTGTTGGAGCCCGCGAGAGAAGTGGGATAGCCCGAGGGACTACATGACATCGACAGGAATCTCATTCCTTAGGTTGTGTGGGTTGAGAGGAAAGAGAGCTCATGTATTGGACGGTTGTTGGAGTTAGAAATCTGAATATTGAGTTGTGTGATGACAATGGCTAGCCATGGAAACCAACCCCCATTGTGTATTCATAGCCCTAACTCAAAAGTGGATTTATGTTGAGAGAATTGAAATAGATTACCTAATATTGAAAGAAACGTAACTTATTATACCTAACTAATTTATTCTTCTATTACACATATATGTGTATATTATTTTATAAATATTGTGTTTGTTAAATGCTTCCATTCATAAAATTTTACTTAAAATTTTAAAATGTTATTAGATATATGAACAATTATGTACATTCTCATGTTGCCTTTGTTAATTTTATTTGTATCAAAACATTTTAATAGTTTTAGCAGGATGGGTATTTTACTCTCCTCTTTAATTTACTCCCAAAATATTCCACATGTATTTTAACATTTGTCCATTAATCGCAACACCCATGTTTCCTTTTTAAGACAAAATCATTTTACTATATTTTGATACTTGCATAATTGCATTAGTTTGTCATCATAGTCCACACAAAGGGCATCTCCAACTCACACCAACTAATTAAGCAATATATGTCCTGCTCAAACGAATTTTCAAAAGCTAATTTTGATGTTGATATGCATTTCGGAAAACCAAGGTTTAAACCATTATACACACACACACACACACACACATGTAAACATGGGGGTTTGATGAAGGCATTTGTGGGTTATTTAGATGATTAAAGTTGTGTAACACATTGAAATCTAACCAATGACATTTTTAGATCTAGTGAGGGACATTTGATGTGTAATAACCCCATCGTTATGACTACAAGCGATGCAAGCAGGAGAATTTTTTTTTTTAAAGCAAGATGGAAACAATGACAACAGTTAAACCACATAACTTGACAACGAGCACAATGCACGTAGATCAAGAAATAGACACCAACGAATTAACACACTAGCACATCATGCAACTAGGCGAAACATGCGATAATCAATAGACAAATAAAAATGACTACCCACTCGACACAAGAAAGACAACCCCTACAAGCTAAAGGACAACATCAATTACAACGAATAACGCCTACATCGGGAAGCACAGACTCCGGCCACGTTGTCAATGCCTCTATCCATCAGGACGCACAATGATCCCCTCATCAGGAATCATACTGTCACCAGGCGATAGGCGTGATAGTCACCAAGGTGCAACATAACATGCCTAGACCAATATCCTGGAGAAAAAAAAATCCAATGCGTTAGGAGACTGAATTAACTGACAAGACGACTATACCCACACAACCAAGTAATAAGTTGACAAGACACAAGATGACATCACTCAAACTAAAAATGCGCAAGCTATTAAACGACTTCGCCAACAAACCACAAACCATTATTTGTTAAGCATGATGTCTAAGTGTGAAGGAGTGGACTATTATAAATGTTACTATTATCATAAATGTGACCATAATTGTGAACTATTACATGCACTTAACAAAATCAAAATATGCTTGTCAATAAATATACAATATCCATTAAAATAAGTGAACTACTTATCATTAAAAAGTGATCTACGTTGCTTATTAAATATTCGACATTTCTCTCTATAATATTGTTGTCTAAATATGGGAAATTGTTGAGTTGATATGATAGTGCAGTGTAATTACAAGATATAGAATATAAGATTTGTTGTCTAAAAATAATTATTGCCTATAAAATAATAGAGGAAAAACACGATCATAATAGCAATGAATACAATGTTGTCCTTCACATAAAGCAATATTGTCATTCACATGCAAGATGCTAACATTCATGAATTCGCAGACACATCATAAATAAATGCAGACATTCCATATTAAAACGAGGTCATGTACGTAGTCATACTTAAAACACAGTAATTCACTTAATAAAAACGTTGTGATCAATGTATCAAATGTTGTCTAACAATTCTTAAAATCCTAATTATCAAAATTGCTAATTATCATATTTAAATCCTAATTATTGAAATCGTTGTGGTAATTATGATATTGTCTTAAAATCCTGATTATCAAAATTGCTAATTATCATATTTAAATCCTAATTATCGAAATCCTTGTGGTAATTATGATATTGTTGGTTAATCTTATATATCATTGGGTAAATCACCATCACTAATTGATAATTAAATATCGCTGCGTGAAGAACATTTTACTGTCAACAATATTAATAAAAATAGTCATAATAATAAACACATTATAATAATAATAAACACCCTTATAAAAATGTTGTCCTAAAAATAAACACCATTATAATAATAATAAACACCATTATAAAAATGTTGTCATAATAATAGACACCATTATAGAAACGTTGTATATATAACATAATAATAAATATCATTACTAAAACACTGTCGTATAAACACCATTATAAAATATTAATAAACACCATTATCAAACGTTGTCATATAAACAATCATGAACACGCTGTCATATTGACACACAATCATTCACATCAACCAATGCTAAAACGAAGTCATACTAATGATAAACGCACTATCAGAATTATGTTATCTAACAATAAACATTAGGGGAATCGATGTGTAGTCTTATGCTATCTAACAATAAACATTTAGGGAAATCGTTGTGTAGTCGTCGTTGTGTAATCAAGGAAAAATTGAAACTTTGAGAAAAAAGATCATTGCCCAGGTCACAAGTTTATTGAATATGTTGTGGGTGAAATCACGAAGGTGGGTTACACTTTCGTGACAATCAGGTCTCCAGAATTCTGAAAAACATTTTTTCGGCCGAACTAATAATATTTTTCGGCCGAAAGATATTATTTTCGGCCGAAAACATAAACGTCAAATCGAACGGTGCAATAACAGCCCCCTCGATTTGCATGTAGAAATTTGGTCGGACGTATTTTTTTTTCCGGCAATAAGTTTTCGGCCGAACAATTGTTCGACCGAACTATCTTTCAGCCCACAATAGTTTGGTCGAACTATTTTCCGGCCGAACATTTGTTCGGCTGAACTATCTTTCAGTCGAAAGATTGTTTATATATTACAGACACATCGATTGTGGAATGTTTTGCGCAAATTTGTTGTCGTGAGGTGTATGCCGTGTCGGTCGTGCTATATGCGGTGCCTGTCGTGCTGTATGCGGTGCCTGTCGTGCTGTATGCGATGCCTGTCGTGAGGTGTATGCCGTGCCTGTCGTGAGTGTGTCGTGCTGTATGTTGTTGTTCGTTGTTTGTTGTGCCTGTCGTGTGTTGAGTTGTATGTTGTGGTTGTCGCTGAGGAGGTCGCCAGGATGTGAGTGCAGCTGTGGTTGTTGTCGAGGAGGTCGTCGGGATGTGAGCGCAGCTGAGGTAAGTTTCGGTTATAAATAATTTTAATATTAATTTATGACTCGATTACAGTTATCCCTTATTCCATATTTTGTTAGACTCTAAACTCGCTTCTTCGATTGATGAATTGTTTCTGAATGAGCTCTTGTCTTCATAGGTCCCTGATACCGTAATTTGCCTCTTTCGTCGACTCTTGTATTCATAGGTCCCTGATACTAATCCCCACCTCGACCTTTGTTCGTTCAAAATGTATTCCCTTCTCTCCAGTGTTTTATGTATCTCATCCCGACTAGATTATCTGGATGTTGGATGAGTATGCCTAGCTTCCCCATACATTCATTAATACAGACATATGGTTCAGTTGTCGAGTCATGATGGTCACATCTCCCATTCGAAGCGGGAATAGAAAGAGACATCAAGTTTGGATAGTCGGAGAATCCCTATCATCCTTTCTGAATCCCGATACTGCTGCAATTGACAGTCGGCTCCATCCGATCAAGTGAATCCCTGCGCTTGCTTCCTTAGCACAAGCGCTAAGCGATAAGAATTCCTTCTAAGACTCGAACTGAAGTCTGAGACTCGATCATTTTCCTTTTACTTACGGTCCTATTTCATTCGGCGGTTGTACATTCGGTCCAATTTAAGGGTTTATAATCTTTTTTCTCTTTTATCGCCTGCCTCGGATTCTTCCTCGGAATAGAATGGGAAAATTTGGTTGTGTTTTGCACCTCTAAGTCCTCTGCATATTACTATGACCAAAGTAATGCAAATTACACTAATCTTCTAAAACAGAATTGCAAACAGAGCCCTCTCATATACAATCTACAATCCCCGTGCAGAATTTTGTTACACAGAATTTTGTTCTAGTTCTTCGGCTTACAAACATCATGGTGTTTCTACAGTTTTAGACCATAGAAGCAGACATGTTTTCATGGTCAACCTGGATGTTTTCATGCTCAACCTGCAAAATCCAATATCAGAATGTTAAAAAGCCTTTAACTGACAAAGCAGATTGACTTCCAAATAATTCCATTCCCAGCTACTCAAGAGAAATTTAATAGAATGGGAAAATTTGGGTGGGTTTTGCCAGCCAGAAAGAAAGATAGACTCACCAATGCTTGCTTTTGAGATCGCAGGTTGATATGGTTCTCAGTTATGTATGATCTATATCGCCTCATATTTTGTTAGACTCGGATTAGAGGGATCGGTTGAAGTGGTTTTTTTAATATCCTGTATAATTGTTAACTATACACTTTTCATTAAGCTTCCTTTGAAAACCTATGCTATTGTAACATGTACAATATTTTAATTTATGAAAGAATGGTCTATCAGTATTGATATGCATTATGTGGACTCTAGATTTTTTATAATGGTAATACAATGTGTCTTCTTTAATGCTTCTATCATGAAATAATCTAAAATTGAATCAA
Source organism: Picea engelmannii (assembly GCA_009831015.1). Classification (NCBI taxonomy): domain Eukaryota; kingdom Viridiplantae; phylum Streptophyta; class Pinopsida; order Pinales; family Pinaceae; genus Picea; species Picea engelmannii. Next base: position 10,487 of record ML805922.1, on the reverse strand, counting down.
AAGAGATAAATCTGAGTAATCTTATGTCAAAACATTATGAAAATTTTCTATGAATTTTGTATAAATAGTTAGACAGAATTTAGATCTGAATCAAGCTATTTATGTATTGATATGTATTACGTGGACTCTATATTTTTTATAATGGTAATACAATGTGTCTTCTTTAATGCGTCTATCATGAAATAATCTAAAACTAAATCAAAAGAGATAAATCTAGGTAATCTTATGTCAAAACATTATGAAAATTTTCTATGAATTTTGTATAAATAGTTAGACAGAATTTAGATCTGAATCAACCTATTTATGTATTGATATGTCCCTATAGAAAATGGCGCTCGTCTTGTATTTCAAAATGTAAAACACTAGCAAGGCGGCCTACAATGAGTGAAACATCCTATTTCTAGTGGCAAGCTTGTGGGAATAGCTACAAAGATCTAAAAAAACAAGAGCTAGTCACAATAGTTTGAGTGCTAGTTTTAGTTCCAAATCCAATTTTTCGAGTTGAAACAACTAGAGAAGTAGAACCAATGCAATAA
>ML805921.1:326686-338479 GCA_009831015.1 Picea engelmannii | reverse complement strand
AGAAGTGGTAATGATCTAAAAAGAGTATGACTCCATCCCCACACATTTTTGGAGAGCCTTGATAAGATCCATCAAAGAAGTCCCAAGGCTTTGTGAAATCAATACAGGGCTCATGCAATACCCTTTGGGATTTAATATTAATATTCATATCAAAATTGATGCCCAAAATAATTTTTTATTTTTTTTCTAAATAAATTTTGGTCGTCGCTTATTCGATGACAACTTTTATCGATGCGATGGTTTTGCTATATAAACATCGAAAATATATCATCGCCTATGTGACGACAGTTTCTATTGATGCAACGGTTTTGCTATATAAACAACGGAAAGTTGTCGTCGAATAGGCAACGACAACTTCTATTCATGCGTCAGTTTAGCTACATAAACAACAAAAATTTGTTGTCGAATAGGCGACGACAACTTCTATTGATGTGACGGTTCAGCTATATAAACAATGAAAAGTGGCATCGAATATGCAATGATAACTTCTATTGTTGCGTCGGTTTAGCTACATAAACAACAAAAAGTTGTCATTGAATATGCGACGACAACTTCTATTGATGCGTCGGTTTAGCTACATAAACAACAAAAAGTTGTTGTCGAATAGGCGACCACAATTTCTATTGATGCGACGGTTCAGCTATATAAACAACGAAAAGTGGCATCGAATATGCGACGACAACTTCTATTGTTGTGTCAGTTTAGCTACATAAACAACAAAAAGTTGTCGTCGAATATGCGATGACGACTTCTATTGATGCGTCGGTTTAACTATAAAAGTTGTTGTCGCAATTTAGACAAAAAGTTGGTTTGAGATTGTTTGCCTATATTGTTGCTTATGCGACATTTGATCAAGTTTGTCGCAAATGCCATGTCACCTAAACCGACATTTCAGAGACTCTAAATTCGTCGCCATATCAATGACATAACGTCGCAATAGCATCGAAACAACCGTCGCAAAATGGGCCAAATATGCTAGTGCCAAGACCCTTCCTCAAGAGACCTTCAGTGAATTTGAGAAGCAAACTAGAGGTATCAGTTCTAAGCTCATGAGGAAAATGGGCTATGATGACTAATGGATTGTGATCCCCATTTTGTCTCAATATAGGCTCAATCATGAAGGAATATGATTTATTGGACAAGAAGCAAACATAATTTCATCTCATGCCACCTTGTCAAGGCAATAGGAACCAAAAAATGATCCATTACCATGGAGGAAAATGTAGTTGGAAAATAAGTGTGGAACAAGTCACTCAAATATACTTGTAGAGGCTTGGAAGAGGGTAGCAAAGAGATTATTCCACCATCCATATCCACTCCAACTCTTCGGGGACCAAGAAACCAAGTTGGTGATCATCATCACAAACTAAAAATATATGACATAATATATTTAGTTTGTTTATGTTACAAGAAAAGGAGTCATAATGATAGTGATTGTTGGCACTATAGAAGGCCAAGAATCCCATACAAAAACTATTTCTAGTATTGTATATTGACTAGAAATTAGGATTCCAAATGTTAGAGGCTTCACCTAGAACTCCATCCCAAGAACCAAACAACCAATAAGAAAGATTGGAGAGTAAAGGTCAAGGGAAAGAGGATCTACTTACACTTCCAGCCCAAAGAGAATTGTTTGTCCAATGACCTATTGCAATATAAAAAATGTCATCTCTATCCATCAGATGGACAACAAGATTATTCCAAAGGAAACCACTAGTCAACTCTTATCTTCCATCTTGCAGCAAAGGAACCATTTCTTGGAGATTTTTTAGAGATTGTTTGATGGCAATAGAGGAGGTAGGCACACAAATGTAGAGAAAAATAAAATTGAAGGGAATTGGGGATTTTTGGGAAAAAAATCTTGGAAGTGGGGAGGTATGATTTGAATTGGATCCTTGTCGAAATCTGTTTGTAAACTTTGTAATAAGTGTTTAATTTTTGTTTTTGGAAAAGTTGAAGAAATGTCCAAAAAATCACTTGGAAGTTGAAATGAACCATTGTGAGTGTTGGACTTCCAAAGCATCCCATTAAAAATGAATTTTTTGGAGAAGAAGGGAGTTGAATGGAAGAGAAGAGAGTAGAGACTAAGAGGAAACGAAGAAGGGAAATTTTAGAGGGAAGAGCTCTAAGAGGCAGTCATTTCAAAGATTGTAGGACAAGGGAAACATTATGCTTGGCCGCACATGGAAAAATATTATTGTGAGTTCAATCCACCTGTAAATTTGTTTCTGCTAGTGAGTAACAATGCACAAGTTTTTCTATTCAAATCTCACCCCTTTTTAAATCAATTCCTCTTAATGAAAATCCCCTAGAACCTAGTTTTCCCATTTGGATTTCTAGTGTAAAAAAAATCTATGTTGTCTCATGGTATTAATGGATATGTATACTTGATATAGTTTTGGTTTTAATATGTTCTTGCATTCTATGTAAACCACTAGTTGTGTATACTTGACGTAGTTTTAGTTTTAATCTATTCTTGCATTCTATGTAAACCATGAGAACTATAACAGAGCTAAATTGTAATCCTATCTTTTTTCATTAGTTTGAGCGGTTGGTTGAGTGTATTGTTGGTTCATTATTTAACCGCATTCTACAACCTATCTTGCAATTGCTTCTTGTTGGGTGTTTATTATTTTGTGGTGGTTTTGTATGAGTACACAACATTTCCATTAGTTCCAGTACTATACATTACAACATTATTGTATTCACTTGTTAATCACTTATTTGATTACTAGAGTATAGCTACAACACTGCCATATATGTTTCATTCAATGTGTGGAGAGAACTTGTATCTTGACAATAGATTTGCAGAACCTTTGTAGAACAAATATATGTCAATTGAAGTAAGCAATGGAGTAGTGAACCAAATATTGAATAGAAACATTATTTTTTATGCATGTTGGTGATTAGCAGTAGAGAGCAATGTTTATTTCCACATAGATTCATGTTGATGAAACATACAGGCCATAGGATTACCATTTATGGATCACTTATGGGAAATCTTCATGTACTACTTATGTGTTTTGGTTATCATGGGACCCTAGTTTATGGTTGTTCATCATCACTACAAGTGTTGAGGATATCGCTTCACGAAGGGGGATGTAGTGGTTGGATCCTCCCTAGGGGCATAATAGGAGCCTATGGGCCCGTTAGAGATAAGAATAAGATAAGTATGGTGTTTTTTTAATGTAATGTGGATTAGCTCCATCATGTGATTTATTATTAAATAAGTCTCATTAGTTAGTTATCATTGAATAAATGTAGCATGGCCTCCTTAAAGAAGTCCCGCTAAGACGTTAGAATTTGGTTATGATTAGGGTTTGCTAGCTAGCTATAAATAAGGATGGATTCCTCCTTATCAATCATGTATTGGAATGAATTTGTATTCGAGCCTAGCTTACTGGGAGGTTTCCCATTCAAAGGGGGAAGTAAACAGGAGTTGATCCTTCCATACAAGAATCACTGTATGGTGTTGCCCTACTTTAAGTGTTTTTTGTCGATAAAGTATACATTTTTTCTTGAATATTTGGTTTGGACATCTTATGAAATAAGGATCATCAAAGTATTGAGTTTGTTATCCTTACAATGTTCTCATTAGGTTGGCGATCACCACACTAAATATTAAGCATAGTGTAGGACGTAACTCATTTCTTATCCACTACTTTATTTACTTTCTTACTTCTAATGCATCAAGTGAGGATTAAGGACTTGATTATTGTATTATTTACTTAACAAATATGTATTGTCTTACCATTAACCCATTAGACAATCTTATTAGGAAAAAAACATTCAAATGAGTAATTACATTAAACCAAAACACAAAACTATCATCTTTTCCTACCCCATTTTCTTGTTTTTTACATATATCTACAAAGAAGCATGAATCCGAAACATGAATAGATTCTTTAAATCGACCAAAGACAATTGAAGTGTTACCTCCTTTTCCTTTAGAAAATATTAAAATACCTCACATTGTTATTTTGAATATTTATTATTATTTTGTAAGAATCAAGTTGAGTCATATAATCAAAACCCTAGCGAAGGGGTGAAATAATGGGGTTAAGGATTCATTATTAATTTTCTTATAGAAGGAAAAACAACCATGGATTCTCAATACCAATAAATGTCTTTTTTTTAATAGGATCTTTATTGATTTGTAATGTAGGGATATTGGTATTCCTGCACTAGGGTTCAAAATATCCTTTAGACATGTTCACTCCTCATTGGTTGTCTTGTTTTTATAAATGGAGTACTTTGTGTGATTGAGACCAAGGGATAGTCATTAATAAATTTGATTTAATTGCAATGTCTTGACTTAGGTTAGCCTTCATGAGTTGTGATACATATATGGTTCTTTGTAATAGAGTCGCTATAAAAATATTCATTAACGATAAATAAATATATATAAATAATATAGGAAATATCTACTTTCTTTCTATACATTCCTAAATGACCTTATATCTTTTTATTATTAAATTATTTTATATATTTTTAAACATTCTCTTTAGAGACACATTTAAATTAAACTTTATAGATTCACAAACCTCATGCCATGTAGATCCACAATACCTAAAGAACCTTTAAGATATAAGCATTAAAAACCTACCAAACATGAAACAAGAATGCAAACATTTACCATATTAAATATAAAATAAAGATACATTAAATATTATTTTATCTAAAATACATGAAACATTTACCATATTAAATATAAAATAAAGATACATTAAATATTATTTTATCTAAAATACATGATTGCATATTATGTCCATTTATATACACATACACATTGATATGGGTTGTACATAATAAAATAATGTTAATGTATGCAATTAATAATAGTAAAGTCATTTATTCATTCTTGTGGGATCATTGTGTAGTTTATGACAATAATGCTCATACCTTACAAGCCCTTTAGGCATTGATGGTCCATATGGCATGAACTCTTTGGGATCTACAAAGCTCATGTTTTACAAAGCCACATTTAGATGATGCTCTTAAGTTCATAAAGTGGACCTATAAGGAGGAAAAATAAATGGTAATTCACATAAATGTATACATAAGTAGATATACATATTATTTTTATTTTTATATCATAGAGAATTTCCATGTTATGTTTATGTGGATGTGTAAATTATTTATGATCATCTAGAATTAGATCTATTGGATGATAGTTGAATTGTCTGGATATGAATATTACTTTTATTTTTATATTTTTATATTGTTGAAAATTTCCACTTTATATTTGATGTGGATGTGTAAATTATTCATGATTATTTAGATTTAGATTTATTGGATGATAGTTGAATTTTCTGGATTGTTCCATGTTCCATGATCATTACAACTATAATCATATTTTACAATACTTATTAATTAAGAAATTATCTATCATCTAGTTCATTCACTATAATGACTATCATTATTGATAATGAAAAACATGGCACTATTAATCTACAATAGACAGTAGTCAATAGGTGTCTAACCATTAGCTTTTTTTCATCTCCTATAGTTCTAAAAACAATTCCTCACAACAATCCTAACTTAGATGTCTAACCATTAGCTTATTTTCATCTCGTATAGTTCTAGAAACAATTTCTCACAACAATCCTAACTTGAACTTATTTATTGCTTTAAAAACCCATTGCTCACTTATTTACAACTTCGTAATAACACATCCTCCAATGTGTGATAGAAATTATAAGCATTGGGTAGGAGGGGTATATCTTTTCTAAGGGGAAGCTCATACAATTCAGGAGGTTGGAGGCTAAGTGCATGGAGCTTAGATTACCAGCCTTGCAACATTATTTTTTCATTTGAATTATTTAATGGTTTCTAATTTCTCTTAGTCACTAGTGCTTGAAATCTCTCAAATTCCTTTTCGGGTCATTGGAAATGGATGTTTGTCTTCAACTTTTTGAAATCTCTATGAAAAATGACACACTCAAAACTCAAGAATAATTTCATGGTCTCAAACCAACAATTTTCTTAAATGGGAACAAAGATAAATTTACTGAGAACTAACCCAATTTGAATATCATGTGGTAAGTATTTTATTTCCTTCAGATTCTTTAACTTAGCGGCCAAATTCTAGTTCAAAGTGGTGAAAACAAAGGAAGAGAGGTTTAAAGGTTTTGAAATGAATCATAATTCATTATTTTAATTAAGAAAGAGTTTGTAGTTACGAGAATAAAGATGGGCATTGGGAGCTTCTAATTGTGATATTTTTTGTTTGAGTTAGAATATTGGGCTTTAATTGTGGTATTCACATGCCTTGGTTTTTAGATTTATAGAGGTTTTTAATTGTGATGTTTGAATATTAAGGTTTTGATTTATTTTTTTTAAAGCCTTTAAGTATGGGAATTTAATTTTAATGAAGCACTTAATTTCAATGAAGGTAACAATTTGTTTTAGTTCAAAAACAAATTGTAAAAGAAAACATTTGTTTTAGTTGAAACAAAATTGTAAAGGAAAACACTATGTTTATGTTTATTTTTTAGTGTTTTTTGAGAGTTATCTTGTTTATAGAATCTCTTCTTAGAATTGAAATTAAAAGTAAAAGATAGAATCAAACCTAATAAAACATTGTTCTTCACAATATACATTTACATCCTTAATCACGTGACTCAAGACATTATTATTATAAATATCCCACTTTTAAGTAACTTTGTGTCACATTTTATGTACGGACCTTAATGTTCTTAAAAATCTTATTTACACCCCACTATTTATCCTAATTTCTCTTCTACCACACATCTCCATAATCCATAGCACTACTACAAAGTTTGATTGTATTACTTCGAATTTATAGAATAAGTTTACATCAAAAACAAATTTCCAACATCGATTCTAATTAATTTGATTAGCACATTAATTTTATGTCATCTAAATTTGCGTTTTAACTGTACTTTAACTTTTAATTTCTATTTTGATTTTAATCTTCAAGAAGGTATGTATCATCACACATCTAAATTTGTGTTTTAACTGTACTTTAACTTTTAATTTCTATTTTTATTTTAATCTTTAAGAAGGTATGTATCATCACACATGTGATTGTATGCAATTTTTCCTTTTAGCTTGTAAATTCCTCTAAATTCTCTTTCATCCACATCTTTAAATAATTATTTATTCTCATTTATAAGAATCAAATAATTATTTATTCCCATTTATAAGAATCAAATAATTATTTATTCTCATTTCTAAGAATCATTGCATCCATTAAGTTATATTGTTATACCTATAATTCCTTGGCTATTTTGTCTCTCTTATCTATGTTGGTTGGTCCACATATGGCTTTACATTTTATCTAATATTCCCCCCCACCCCCACCTTTGAGGGTGGGGGGAATATTAGAGAAAATGTATTGAGGGTGGGGCGGATAATAGAAAAAATGTATTATACATTTTCTCTAATATTCCCCCACCCTCATATGAGGGTGATGAGGGTGGATGGTGGGGGCAGCTATTAGAGAAAATGTATTATACATTTTCTCTAATATTCCCCTAATACATTTTCCTTAATATTCCCCTCGCCACCCCCAACCCTCATAATACATTTTCTCTAATATTCCCCCCCACCCCCAACCCTCATATGAGGGTGGGGGTGGGAGTGGGAGGAATATTAAAGAAAATGTATTATACATTTTCTCTAATATTCCCGTCCTTTTTTATACCTCTTTTCCAAGGGTTATTTTATCTCTCTTGTTTATGTTGGTTGGCCCACATATGGCTTTGTTAGAGTTGCAATAAAGGAACATGTTTTTCATCCAACCTTCATAGATTCGGATAGTCTAGGAAACTCTACTAATGTGTGTGTATGATTAAGTGTTTACATCATATAAATATTAATACAAATAATAATGGCGACAAAAGACTACAAAAATTATATTATGATATCTCTGCGGGGTACAAATGCCCAAATGCGGTTGAATAAAATAAATCACTTGGTTATATCAGTGACAAAATGATCTTAGCCGGAATACAATAAGTAAACTAAAACAATAGTACCTGATATTGAAGGAATGATGTGGGATCAATAGATGATATGTAGAATCTGTTGTAAGCTACGACAACTGCAGCAAGTTTGGAAAGTTCTCCCTAGTGGCTAGACCTCTTAGATCAACCTGGAAATTGTCCCAAACAGTGTGCCCTACTGTCCCTCTCAGATATGGTAACTGACCGGCCCTCTAATGGTATGTCTGGACCTCGGATAGATCCCCTTGTGGAAATTCACCCCATCTTCTACTCGAAAATTGTGCCCTAGTGATTCCACTGTTAGAATCGGTTGATATGTGTCTCAAACTGATCACCCTATCCTACTGTGAAATGGGTCGGAAGGATTTCCCTGGATCTAATATGATGAACACTCGGGAACCCCAAATGTGTCCTCCCCAAATGCCACAACCTCAACGGCTGTAAAATGTACCCCAAATGATTTCTCTATCGAAATCTAATGAGAACCCGGGAAAACGATGTGCCTTGCCTTCCTCTCAACTAGGTCGGAAGGGAATCTCTGGATTCTCCCTGGATGGGACAAGTTGACTTAATACATCCTCAGAAGTTGCGCCCTCGACCTGACTAAGTGCGCCCTTGATGTTGGAAACTGTATAAATGTTGTTGAAGACTGATGGAAGACCCGTGTGATCTTCCCGGTGACTAGAGTGTGTCTCTCAACACCAAAATCAACCACTGGTGTATTCCTCTTGGAATCCACTGAGATATCTCTCCTGAGATGTGCCTCTCTCCTCAATGAAAATTCAATATATGCATAATGATGAATTAGGTCGCTTTACCTTCTCTTATAGCTTCCTGAAACCCTAATTCACTGTTGACTCTAATTTGAGCTCATTTGTTCTAATTTTAGCTCAAGTTGGCTTAAAAGCGCTTTTAGCCACTTTTAGCTCAATGTCACTTTCAAATTATAACACCCTTGGCTAGAATGACCTCTAGTAACCATGTTTACCCCTTTCTTGCCCTGGCTATAGTCTAATGGGGTTGTTTAGACCATTAAGCCTCCTTTATGGAGCTCCTATTTGGAAAGGGACATTACAGTCATCCCTTCCCAAAATTGCTTGTCCTCAAGCAATACTAATCCAGGGTGTTGCATCACATGCTCACTCTCCCAAGTAGCATCCTCTACTGGAAGCCCTCTCCATATGAGCAAACACTCTTTGATGAACCTGCTCCTAAGTTTCTTCTCTTGGGACTCTATTACCTCCTCTAAAACCAACTCCAACTATCCCTCCTCATCCAATGGGGGAAGATCCTCTGATGTGCTGATGAATTGTCCCACTGCCTTCTTGAGGAAAATTACTTAGAATACGTTATGAATCTTTCCCCCCTCTCGAAGCTCTAGCTCATAAGAAACCTCGCCTACCCAATGCATGACCCTGTAAGGTCCATAAAATATAGGGTTGAGCTTCTCGATCCCACTCTTCTTCAGAGATGATTTCCTGTAAGGTTGGAGTATCAAGAAAACCAAATCTCCAACCTCAAAGTTGTTCTCTATGATGTTCTTGTTTGAATTCATCTTCTATCGATTATGTGTTGTCTACAAGTTCTCTTTTAGCAATTTGAGAATCTATTGACTCTCTATGATCCAATCCTTGGCCTTGGGAGCTCTGCTCTCCTTGAAAACCAAATCTACCAAAGTGAGAGAATCATACTCGTATAATGCTCGGAAGGGTGTCATGCCAATGGACATGTGGAAAGTGGTGTTGTAACAATGCTTTCCTAAATGTAGCCACTTGACCCATGTTCTCTATTGTCCACCCACATAGTTCCTCAGATACCCTTAAACCCACTTGTTGATGATCTCGGTCTACCCATCTATCTAAGAGTGATAGATGGTGATGGGTGTCAACTCTGTCCCCACCAATCTAAAGAACTCCCTTCATAATGTCCAAATAAATCGATTGTCCTTGTCACTATTGATGTTCCTCGGCAACCCATGAAGTCTAAATCTCTCTAAAGAATAACTCGACTACCTGGACTATGTTGTACTTTTTCGATATGGCATAGAAGTGAGAAAACTTGGTCAATATTTCTACCACTACATAGATGCAGTCCTTATCCTGGACCTTGGGTAGGCCTGTGATGAAGTCCATCAATATGCTCTCCCATTTCTACTCCAGAATGGGAAGTGGTTGAAGTATCCCTATTGGAAGCGTATGCTCTAAATTGTTCTGATGACAAGTCACACACTCACTGATGTACCTCATAACGTCTTGCTTGAGGCCCTTCCATGAGAACCTCTCCCTGATCTACATGTAGGATTTGAAAAACCCTTGATGGCCTTCTAGTCCTGAATCATGAACTGTTGCGAGGATATTCTTCTTAAGCATTGAATTTGGTACTAAGTAGACTCTATCCTTGTAGAATATGACATCGCCAATGACCCTGTACTTGTCATCCTAAATTTTTCCATCCATAACCTCACATGCGAACTTGTTCTTGGAATATTCCACTAACAAGTGGGATTTCCAATCTACTGAAATCTCCATCGAAGAACATGTTGCAGGTTTCCTAGATAGTGCATCGACCACAATGTTATTCTTCCCTTTGACATACTCTATGTCAAATTTGAAGGCATGCACCTTTGTTGTCCATTTATGTTGGTTCTCATTGAGATCCTTCTGCTCAAGGAAATACAATAAGATGTTGTGATCTGTTTTAACCACAAATTTGTAGCCCGCCAAATATTGTTGATATTGGTCAAGGCATGCATGATTGCCAACATTTCCTTGTCATAAATGGAGTAAACCCTCTCAAGTTGATTGATATTCCTGCTCTCAAATACAATGGGGTGACCTACCTGCATCAAAACTACCCTGATACCCTCGCTGAACGCATCACACTCTAGTACAAATGGTAAAGTGAAGTCTGGTAATGCTAACACTGGACATGTGCCCATGACTTCCTTCATGTGATCAAAGGATTTATGTGATTCATCGGTCCATATAAAATCCCCATGCTTGGTGAGATCCATCAGTGGTGCTCCAAGCTGAGAAAAACCCCTGACAAACAGCCTATAATAGTTGCATAACCCAAAGAAGCTCCTCAACTTTGTCACATTCCTAGGCATTGGCAATCCAAAATGGCCTTGATCTTCTCCTAGTGTACCTATACCCCCTGTGCATTGATGATGTGTCCCAAGTAAATTAGCTCTATCATACCGAACTCACACTTGGACTCTTTGGCATATAGCGACTTCACCTCCATGATGCTCAATACCTCATCCAAGTGCCTCATATGCTCCTTCCATGTCTTGTTGTAGACCAAGATGTCATCGAAGAAAACCAAGATTGATTTCCTCAACTGATCCCTGAATATGTGGTTCATGCAAGACTAAAATGTAGTCGGTGCATTGGTTAGCCCAAATGGCATAACCAAAAACTCGAAATGACCAAAGTGACGTCGAAATGTTGTCTTCTCTATGTATTGCTCTCGGATGTTGATATAATGATGCCTAGAGCGTAGATCAATCTTAGAGAAGAAAACTTCCCCGTGCAGTTCATCCATCAACTCGTCAATGCAAGGGATAGGATACCAATTCTTGATGGCTTTATTGTTCAAGGCTTGATAATCAATTCACATCCTCATGGTACCATCCTTATTCAGAACTAAGACAACTGAAGAATAGAATGGACTGATGCTCAGTCTTATGTGTCCCATCACTAGAAATTCCTTAATTGCTTTCTCTATCTCATCCTTGAACCTCCTAGGATGATGATAGGGTGGTGTGATAATAGGTTTGGCCCCCTCCTCCAACTCAATGGTGTTGGGTATGTGTTATATT
>ML805921.1:300410-313587 GCA_009831015.1 Picea engelmannii | reverse complement strand
TAGTAGTAGTAGTAGTAGTAGTAGTATACAAAATTTTCAATCCAGATCCAATAGAAGATCAAGAGAAATTCAATGTTGATGGAAAGAAGGATGAGGTTGTAGGGGTCATCACGAACTATATCTCGCAGGAGATTTTATTTCACCTTAGTGGAATCAATTGTCCTCATCAAGTCTAGAATAAGTTGAAGTCATTGTTCGACCAAGTTTATGAGAGCCACGTCATGCAGTTGGAGAAAGAGTTGATATCTCTCGATTCTCATTCATTTGAGAGAATGGAGGACTATTTGGGGCATGTCAAAGAGATCCAGTTGAAATTGGGTGAATTTGGAAAGAAATATTGGAATAAGGATGGAAAATGCATCGAGATAGTCCTGATGAACTTGCGAACACCATTCAGCATGTTCATGTCAATGTTTTTCACCAACTGGAAAGCACGCAAGGAATATGGTAAGGATTACACCTGTGAATATTTATGTGGACTTTTGATTACTAATCAACACAAAGTGCTTGAATAAGGAAAGCTTGGTGGTAAACACTAGGCACACTTTCTCAAGGGAAAGGGCAAGATGGATCCCAAGGGTAGAGTACGGTTTGATGCCTCTACACAGAAACCTCCATACCATGAATAGAAACTCAGAGACAGACAAATGCACCACAACAAAGTTGAAAAAAGAAGACGTGTTAGTGTTGTGGAAAGACTGGACATGTGGAGAAATTTTTCTATAAGAAGCGAGACGACTTAGAGGAGTGTTAAAATCCTTGAAGGAGACGTGTCTAATGTACGTCGACCCGTTGATAATTATACCTTCCAAGTTGGAACTTCTTAGGTCTTGTTGTCTCATTCTGCGCAAAATGAATGGTTAGTCAACTCTAGTTGCACTAATCACATGGCTAAGGATGCCTCCTTATTCACGTGGTTGGACGAAGCTAAGGAGACGAAAATATATGTTCTTGATTATTTTTCTCTAAATGTTGTTGGTCGGGGTGATGTTGCTTGTCGACATGGGAATATTTTCAACGTCTATCATGTGCCAAATCTCAATGCCAATATATTTTATGTTTCTTAGTTAACATAGACATGTAAGATTGTGGAATTTTGGCGAGATTGGTTCTATGTTCTTGATTTGAATAAAGGTAAGTTTATTATAGTTGGAGGGATCCTTGATCCAACGAACAATTTGTACAAGTTTTGTGAGATGAATCGACCTGAACCCAAACCAAATACACTTGTTGCTCACACCGATGAGTAAAGTCAAATTTGGCATGACAGACTCAGAAACCTGAATTTCTGAAGTCTGTAGGAATTGGCAACTCAAAATATGGTTGTTGGTCTACCAAAAGTGTTTCCCCTTAAAGGAGTCTATAAGGGATATGTTCTTGGAAACAATCATCAGGCACCATTCAACTCTAGAAAAGCATGGCGAGCACAAAACCTACTGGAAATGGTTCAAAATGATGTATGTTGCATCAATCTACCTTCATTGGTAGGTGAAAGGTATATTTTAACTTTCAATGATGATTTCTCTCGCTTCACATGGGTCTTTTTCTTGAAGAATAAGAACCTTGTCTTTGAATATTTCAAGGAGTTTCAGGACTTTGTTGGAAAGCAATGTGGTCGACCCATCAAATGATTGAGATCAAATAATGGTGGTGAGTATGTCAATCGAACTTTTGAAGAATACTTGATTCGATATGGTATTGACTAGAAATGATTGGTTACTCACACACCTCAACAGAACAGCGTCGCAGAATGAAAGAATAGGACATTAGTCAAAATGGCTAGATGTCTTTTACAGGATTAATATATGCCTCCTCTCTTATAGGATAAAGTGAAGTATTTTGAAAATTGTCTTCTTAATCACATCTCAACCTGAGCTATTCCTTCCATGAATCTAATCGAATGATGGTATGGGAAGAATCCTTCAGTCGACCACCTCTGTGTGTTTGGATGTGTTTCCTAGGATCACATTCATGAATATTGCAGAAAGAAATTGGATGAAAAGAGTCAAGCTTGCATCATGATGGGATACTCTGAAGAGTCAAAATCTTATTGATTGTTTGATCATGTCAAATGAAAAATCATTATCAAACAAAATGTTTGGTTTGATGAGAAGTCTTATGGAATTAATTTGTTGAATGCCTCCTCTGGATTTCTACAAGATGAACCCATTGACGTTGTATCTGACACCATTTCTCCTTTTCCATTCTTCATTACATCAAAAATATAGTCTAACTTTCTCCCTATCTCGACTAGACCATCGACCTCTGAATCGACTAGTCTGACGTCCTCTATTTCGACTGGTCCATCGACTGAAGACTCCAACTTCTAATTGACCTGCTGAAGTGAATTGTAGTTCACCTATTTTTTTTCTACCTAGATGGGCTACAAATACAATTCAATCTATTGGATTTGATGCTGGAGATGCCTCCTTTGGACGACAAACTCGAAGTCAAAAGAAACATGCCAATGTTACATTAATGAATCATGTACTAGAAACTTCTAATCATGTCACCTACTCAGATGTAGAAAGAAGACCTGAATGGGAGTAGACCATAAAGATAGAAATTGATTCTTTTTCGAAGAATCATACTAGGGATTTAGTTCCCCAACCGCAAGGAAATAACATTGTGAAGTGTCGATGGGTCTATCAGAGCAAATTTACCTTTGAAGGTGTTGTTGAGTGACATAAATCACGTCTAGTTGTGAAGGGATTTTGTCAACAAGAAGGTACGGAATACACTGAAACCTTTGTCCCTATCACAAATATGAACTCTATTAGATTTATTCTTTCCCTTGATGCTCATTTTGGATGGTGAATCCATCGTATGGATGTGAAGAGTGTTTTTCTTCATGGAGACCTATTTGAATAAATTTTCATGGAACAACCACCTAGTTTTGTGATAGATTCAAATTTGGTATGTCGACTCAAGAAGTCGCTTTATGGTTTACAGAAAGATCCTTGATATTGGTATGATAAGATCGACAGTTTCTTTCTTCGACCTAGTTTCAAATGGTGTGAATCTAATCACAGCTTGTATGTACTCCATACCAATGGACACATGTTGATTGTTGTTGTATATGTAGATGACTTACTCATTAAAGGAAATAATAATAATCTCATCCTTATATTGAAGAAACAACTTGTTGACTCATTTGATATGACATATCTTGGTACTTTGCATTATTTTTTGGGTCTTCAAGTATTACCACTGTGTGAAGGCTTTTTCATTTCTCAGTCTAAATATGTGATGGGTCTATTGGCATGTTTTAATATGGATGATTGTAAGCCTTATGCTACTCCTTTTCGGTCTGGAGTAAATATTAACAAAACCTATCAAACACCTACAGTCGATGCTACTCTCTATCGAAAATTGATCGACAGTCTTATTTATCATACTCATAGTCTACTTGAAATTTATTTTAAAGTTAGTGTGGTTTCTCGGCTTATGCAGGACCCTAAATAAATCCACTAGAAGGTATTCAAATGAATTGTTCGCTATCTAAATGGTACCACCATTTTGATATCAAGTATTGTCGAAGTTCAGATTCGCTAGTTAAATTCATTGGCTTCGACTGGGCTAGCGACAGTGACGATCAAAAGTCCACTTCTAGCTATCTATTTCTCTATAGAACTAGACCTTTTGTGTGGTCATGCAAGAAACATAAGGTAGTCTCTTTGTCAACTAGAAAAGTGCAATATCATGGTGTCATTCAAGCTATACTGAAGAAGTATGGATTTGAAATTTTTTTGGGAGAACTTGGACTTCTTATTCATACCTTGACTATAATCTACTATGATAACTAGAGTGTTATATAGGTTGTTTACAATCTTTTTTCCCACAATAAGATGAAGTATGTTGATATCCATGCTCACTATTTGAGACAATTGGTTAATGAGAACGTCGTCTCCATTGAATATTGCAGAACAAAGATCAAGTTGTTGATATCTTCACCAAACCTTTAATTGAAGCTAGATTTATCAAGCTTCGCACGATGCTTAGGCTTCAAGAAGTCGCAATTATGGGGGGGTGTCATAATGACGTAATTTAACCTACTAAATATCTAGATCTATGTGTTGATGGGGAGGGGGGGGGTGTTGTTGGAAAATAAATCATTGGTGTTTCATCACACATCTCCTAGGTTCATTCGGTCGATAGGTATACCTACATCTAGATATAGTTGGTCGGGAAATCGACCATCACAATACACCAGTCAGTCGAGTAGTCAATGTTCTTGTTGGTTGGACAGTCAACCAAGAGTTGAAGATAGCCTAGCGGTGGATCGACCAGCCCAACAATAAATACGATTTGGACACGTAGGTGGTCGGGTCGATCATCCCTGTCGATCTGACTCGACAGAGCGGGTTTGGAGGAGTCAACTCTAACAGTCTATGGTTACATGCAGACAAGATCTTTCGGATTCTATGGAAATCAGTTAGGTATTGAAGCTATAAAAAGTAGACCTCTTGGTTCATTTTCATCACGACTATCAGGCGATCGAGATCCAATATGCATTGTGATGTTCTGATCACAGTGCACGCTTTGTTTAAGTGTTGTAACAGTTTCTTTAGACACACCCTTTATCTTCGATTATTTTTTGTTCCTCTTTGATTATATGCAGAACCTTTTTCTCTATTTCATGTCGTGTTCCACCCTATTCCCCAACATGTTATCGTTGGGGAGCCAAATCATCTGCAAGAGGGAGAAGAAGCCAAAGTGGAAGAGGAGTGGATCGTTTTTCCAAGATTAAGCCTCGACATTTTCTTTAGTATTTCTCTCATGGCCATTATGAATGCAACCACGTGCTAAATTGATGAAATCGTACATAGTCCCCATGGGATTGTACATAGTCAGTATAACCCAATTACTCTCCCTGGTTCGACTCCAAGCCATGAAACTGATGGTGATGTACGAAAGGCGGGGAAATTTTAAATCCGCAAAGTACTTGCTACAATGAGCATCAGCTCCTATGTAGGTCATATTAACCTTGTAATTAACTTCCTGGGTATACCATTTGAACTCAGTGTTGTGGCCACCTTGATTATGCTTTGGACAATTAATTTTCATGAGTGGTTAGTGTTGTACATTCGCCACGACATCCATCAAATGACGTGCCTTCCAACCAATTGGCTTGTGGGTGGGTGTGGTCATATCTAGGGTTAGCAAGGTGTCACCCCAGTCGAGGGATTAAAAAAATCATATTAATTAGTTAACATTGAATAAATGTAATGTCACATCCTTAAAGAAGTCCCACTAGGTAATTAACATTTGGTTAGGGTTTGTTAGCTAGCTATAAATAAAGTTGGATTCCTCTTTATGAATCATCTATTGGAATAATTTGTTATTGGAGCCTAGCTCATTGGGAGGTTTCCCCCTTGAAGGGGAAAGTCAATAGGAGTTGATCCTTCCTTAAAAGGATCATTGTATGGTGTTTTCCTTCCTTAAGGTTTTTTTTATTAATACAGGTTTTCTTGGATATCTAGTTTGTGAACATGTTAAGTTCTAAGGAACATTGTAACATCCCCATTTTAAATCCCCAAATTAGTGATGTATATTGTAAATATGATGTATGGCCTTGGACCAAGCGATTTAATATGTAAACATTGTATATTGAAAATAATAAAATAAAATGCATCACCATTTGTAGATAGACATGGAAAAATTCAATGGGGATAATTTTCCACAAGAGAGTGGGTCTAAGGGAAATTATACATGCATATTAAACCCAAACCACCTTTCTCAATTATTTTTGTATGAACCTTCTATTTTTCCTTTTTAAGTGTTTCAAATCCAATTCATTGAATGAATGTGAGGGATTGGTGGGAAAATTCACCTCACATAGTTAGTGAAAGCATGGGCCTGAGTACAATAAAGTTTTTGAAATGTGAGAGTCAACATGCAAGGGAGAAAAGGAATTTTGAATGGGGAGAGAAGGAATTTTTATGATTGGGAAAAGGAGAGGAAAAGGGTGTGGAGTGTTGGGAGGTAGTAGACAACCATAGTGGGTATTGAGGACAACTTATTAGAGATGGTAATTGCATGAAGAGGTAGGTTGTTAGGCTTGTGAGTGATTGTTTGATGGAAATTACCCAAGAGAAAGTGAGTTTGATGCTGATGTTTTTTCCTGTTGCAGTTGTAAACTCCTGGAGTCCCCAGCAAAGAGATTTCTTGGCCAACCTATGTTGGAGCCCTTGAGGGAAGTGGGATAGCCTGAGGGACTGTGTGGTAGAGAATGGGATCTCATTCATTGGGTTTTGTAGGTTGAGGGGAAAGAGAGCTAATG
Organism: Picea engelmannii; assembly: GCA_009831015.1. NCBI lineage: Eukaryota > Viridiplantae > Streptophyta > Pinopsida > Pinales > Pinaceae > Picea > Picea engelmannii. The sequence goes on along the minus strand of ML805921.1, from coordinate 307,304 downwards.
GATTGAAATTATTGTAGGCATTATCTTTTTGTGAGGGGATTGTATCCAATATTAGGAGCCACCTTCTTCTTGTGGGTTCGTCGCCCCAACTCAGGGATGGCTTACTATTGAGAGAACATGAGCGATGATTCTATGCTTGGGTGGAACATTTTTCCTGTGCATTTGCTTGCTTATTTTCTACAAAGATAAGTGTTCTTATCTCTTCTCATTTTTATTTATTTATGGGTTTTAATTGATGTGAAATTTACTCAATGTTCGAAGTATGTAAATGTTACTATGTGAAAAAAAAAACATAATTGCATTCCAATTTTTAAAATTTCATGTTAGTTTCCTAGGAAGTTTATCAGTCTGCATTCATTTATATTTAATTGGTAGTAGAGATGTGTTGGGTTAAATAGTGGGTATGCTACAGATTGGTATCAGAGCCCTGGTTGCAACACCGAGCCTACATGGGTCTACAACATGACAACAATGTTTTCTTGGTGTTTAAGTGGGAAAGATCCCCAAATTTTGAACTTTGTATAGATTTTTCTAGAGTGGGGGTTTATTGATGTCTGATTGGTTGAACTTGGCTTAGAATAATAATTCAGTGGTTTCCATGATGGTCATGACGATTGTGAGCTCAAATTCGAAAAAAACAACTAAGAATTAAAAACATGGTAAATTTTGGCGATACGATGTGTATTTCCAAATAATTGTTTTGAGAGTGATACAATGTATATCACGAAAGAAAATATTATGGGTGCGACACAACATGTAACACCCAAGATAATGTTTTGGCACGATACAGTGTTGTCATCGGAAAAAAAGAAGATGGAGGGCTTAGAAAAAAATTGTGAAAAAGGTGTGGATTGGCCAAAAGATACATTTTTGACACGATATGTTGGTCAAAAGATAAATTATGGACACGATAAAGAAGGGAAAAAATTATCTTTATTGCACCAAAAGAAAATAAAAAATGGAGAGACAACGAAGGAAAGATGAATTCCAAGCACGATAAAGAAGGGGAAATGATTCCCTTTGTTGCACCAAAAGAAAATAAAATATGGTGAAATGGCGGAGGAAAGACAAATTTCGAGTGCGATAAAGAAGGGGAAAATATTCCCTTAGTCGCGTCAAAAGAAAATAAAAGATGGCAAAATGACGGAGGAAAGATAAATTTTGAGTGCAATTAAGAAGGGGAAATTATTCCCTTGTCGTGCCAAAAGAAAATGAAAGATGGAGAAACTAAATAAGAAACATAAATTTTGTGTGCGATAAAGAAAATAAAATAAAAGAGGGTGAAATGTTGGTGAAAAGAAAATAATTCTTGGCAATAAAGGGAAGAGTATTAGAAGAGAAAATTATTATTGGAGCAATGTATTGGCTAAGAAATAAATATTTAGAGCAATGTATTCGCGAAACAATAAATTATCGACACGATAAGAAGGGATTGAGTAAAGTGATGTATGGGCACGATGAAAATAGCTTCAAGGGACGATGCATCACCACAAAGAAAAATATTGGAAGTGATATGTCGCATGGGTTAAGTATTCTTAGCGTGATAAGATAGAAAATGAGAAAAAGAAAAGGAAAATAAAGAAGCAAAGAGAAGAGGAGAGAAGAGAAGGAATAAAAGGAGAAAGATGAGGAAGATATAAGAAATTCTAGATCCAAAAACTTGTTTTGGACATAAAAAGATCAATTTCGCTCAAAATCAGATAAAATTTAAAGGACATGTCCATAGTGAGAAAGACTACAAAATTGACAGTGGGGGCCACTATCAAATTTCACTTCAATTTTCTAAAAAAATCCAAATTAGTGGTTTTTGAAGAATAAGGTGGTGCTTAGTGACAAGGACCAAATGAAGATGATTTTTTTGTAGGGATTCTAAAAAGTAGGCATGAAAATATCTAGTTGGGATTTTGGCTAAATTCCAAAGAGTTTGGAGTGGAGGTGCCAAAACAAGGCAAAATCCACTATTCTATGCCACTTTTTGGAGATTTTTTAGATCTTCGGAGGAGGAAAATGGACCCCAAATCACCAATCTGGAGAATTTTATTTATTCGAAATTTTACTTCCTCATCTAGCTATAAAAACTTGTCTTAGTAAAGTTCTCCTATTTTTTCTTCGTTTGGGAGATAGTTCGCTAAACATTCTAAGACTTGAGAAAATGTAAAAGGGTCAAAGATGACAAATCCATATTGATGTAGAATTTGAAGGAAGTGTCAAATTACCAATCAGAAAGATGTCGAGTACTCACAATTAGGAATACTATCAGTTCTCAATATAAACATTTTCTTATTTCTCTCCATATTTTATTCTAAAAGGGGCATAAGTTGGCCTCTGAACCATATTGGACTAGTGAAAAGGGGCACAATTGCGTAGAAATGGAAAAATTAGAAAGTCATAAATCCTAGCTCTGAAATTAGAATGAGGCACAAGTACAATCATCAAAAATTTAATCTAGGGGAGATTATATTTGAATTCTTAGAATTTTAATTACTGTATCAATGTTCTTCGAAAAATAAAGGCAAAGAAGGACATGTAGTTTAAATAATGACAATTTCACAGTATGCATAATTCTAACAGTATTTGTTGCATGCACATTTTTTCAAAATTAGATGTATAGGAAGAATAGATCTAGTTCCTAAATGAGGAATAGAGATATGAATGATGCACAATGATCTTATATCCATGAGGATGAGATCAAAGGTTTACATATAATCCTAGGAAATGCAGAAACTGTGTCCAATGGACATAGAAGGAGAGTGGAGCTAGTCAATACTACGAGGACCTTGTAGAAATAAGTGCAAGGCTATACAAAAGACAATGAGAGTTTGATGAGAGATTAAGAGTAAAATAAAATCAATACTCATCTACTATAAATTCTAAATAAATTGTAAAGAAAAAACCATAAATATTTTGGCACAAAACATGCAGGTAGTGCAAGACATGTAGCAACACGCAGATCACATCATAGGAGGGATGATCCCAAGGGATATCAGAACTCATTCAATAACTGTTAGTACGAATCATCATTCAGCTAAACACTCAACCAAAAGAGCATAATCATTTTTAGAATCAGAGAGAAGCCCAAGTGTCCCCCCCATCAAACATCAAAGGAAGAGGCCTGAGTTGGATATTTTGCAAGGAGAGCTCGGGAATCTCAAACCACCGACATTTTATGGGGAGCATAGGAAGGGAGAATATGTTGAAGCATATATTTTGGGAATGAGAAAATATTTTTAGTTCCACGATTATTCATTGAATATGGAAGCAAGAATTGTTATATATCATTTTCAAGGGGAGGCTTCCATCTAGTGGGACTAGCTAAAGAAGTTCAAGCATATTGATTAGAATATAATTTCCCAGAAGTAGTTTAATAAATACTTACAGTAGCAGTACTTTTCAAAGAATTACTATGATGAGAAGATGAAATAATTCTTTGAGATCAAGCTAGGAAGCATGACCATGGGGGAGTACGAGAGGAAATCCTTGGAGCTTCTGAGGTATGTCGATTTCATCAAGGATGAGAAGGTGAAAATTTAGAGGTTTTTGAGTGCCTTGCCATCATTTTACAAAGATCAAATCCAATTTGATGAGCCTAATATTTTGGAATAATCCATGATGAAGGATAAGTATTTGTATGAGTATAAAAAGGGAAGGACAACTTTTTAAAAAGTCAGGGATGATAAGAAGAAAGGAAAGATGGATTAGAGGAAGAAAGGATTCAAGCCACCTTTCATCAAGAACAACTCTCAAACATATTAACAAGGGTAGTCGGCACAAGGTGAACCTAACATGACAAATTCCTTGGGGAAGAGGCTAAGATAACAACCCATAAAGTATTGGGGATGTGAACGAGACCAAATGTATAAATATTATCCTCACAAGAGAGATAATATAAGGACTATGCATAACATCCAGGAAGAAGATATGGTGGAGGATGTGGGTGGGAGCATGCTATGGATTTATGCATCCTTGGACAACAAAGAAATAGACTACCAAATCCACATCATTGAGGAAGAAGGTAAGATTGATAATCAAACCATATCTATTTTGATTCATTATGGAGCTATTCATATATATATATCCAAATCTAGTTGAAATATTAAAATTGAGGAGATGTAAGCATGAAAAGTATTGGTTGGTTTATCTAGCAACTCGAACCAAGATAAAAATAAATGATCTTGTTAGGGATTTTCCAGTGAACATGAATGGAGTTGGAATGAAATAATATTTGAACATCATACCACTTGGTTCATATGACTACTTAATTGGTATGGATAGGTTGGACAAACATCATGTTGTCCTGGATTGCTACAACAAAGCCTTCATATCCCTTGATAGAGGAAGGGAATTCAAGGATGGTGCAAGGTATTCCAAGACCTATATCAATCAAAGAGATTTCAACATTGAAGGTGAAAAGAAGTTTTAGGAAAGGTTTCCAGGTATATGCATCCCATATGGAAGATCCAACAAAGGATAAGAAGCCAAGTATTGACGATTATCTAGTTTTGAATGAATATGAATATGTGTTCGGGGAATTTCTAGGATTTCCACCAAAGCGATACATTGAATTCTCTATTGACTTAATTCTTGGACCATACACTAGTGTCCAAAATCCCTACAAAATGGACACATCAGAGTTGAAAGAGTTGCATATGTAGCTAGAATAATTTTTTAAGAAGGGGTAGATATACTTGAGTGTCTCACCTTGGGGTGCCCCAATGCTTTTTGTGAAGAAAAAGGATGGAAATATGAGGTTGTGCATTGACTTCAGATAACTTAATAATATTATGGTAAAGAACAAGTGCCCTCTACTGAAAATCGATGATATTTTTTATCAACTAAAAGGAGCAAGGATATTTTCCAAGATTGACCCGAGGTCAGGTTACCATCAAGTGAGAATCCAAGAAGAAGGCACCATCAAGATGACTTACCAAATAAGTTATGGACATTATGAGTTTGTGGTGGTCCCATTTGGATTGAAAAATGCACCAACTACTTTTATGTGTTTAATGAATGGAGTTTTCAGAGATTACCAGGAAAAATTTGTCATTGTCTTTTTGGATGGTATTCTTATCTACCTCAAGACAAAGGAGGAGCATGAGCAACATTGGAGGATGTTTCTATAGGTGTCGAGAGAGCACCAATTGTATGCAAATTTGAGTGAGTGTACTTTATACCAGAGGAAAATCCATTATTTGGGCCAAATGTTCTCAGAGGAGGGCATATTAGTGGACCTGGAGAAGATTGAGACAATCAAAGGGTGTCCTAGGAAAAAGAATGTTTCACAAGTGCTATATCATTTAGTGGATTTATTTGTATACCATAGGGGATTCATTGAAGGTTTATTCAAGGTCGCACATCCAATCACTTCACTGTAAAAGAAGAGAACAAAGTTTGAATGGACTTCCAAGTGTGAGGAGAGTTTCCATCACTTGAAGGAATTATTTACCAAGGCACCTATTTTAAAGGTTGCAAATCCATATGAGGATTGTGTTGTGTGCACAAATGCATGCAAGGAAGGGTTTGGTGGAGTCCTCACACAAAATGGGCATGTGGTATGTTATGAGTCAAGGAAGTTGAAAGAGCGTGAGAGAAATTATGCCATGGATGAATTAGAGTTGGAATCCATAGTTCATGCCTTAAAAAAGTGGAGGCATTATCTCATGGGCAGAAAATTTGAGCTAAGGATAGACCATAGTGGTTTGAAATACTTGTTCCAATAGCCAACACTAAATTCCAGAAAAAATAGTTGGTTGTAACTCCTTGACAGATATGAATTTGACATCAATCACATCAAGGGTAAAGAGAATAAAGTGGCCAATTCACTTAGAAAAAGGGTGCATGGAATGCATGCTACAACCATTAGTATGTACTATTCAGACTTGAGAAGAATAATTCTAGAATTTGTGACATCAGATCAACATTATGTGAAAGTTAAAGAAGTCTTACAACATGATAACGTATGGCTGAAAATTGAATATTACAACCTGGAAGAGTATGAAATCCTCTTATTAAGGAACATAGTTTATGTTCCTAATTCTCTGAAATTGAGAAATTTGGTGTTGAAAGAGATGCACAATGTGCCATATGTTGGACATCTAGGGTACCCAAAGACAATTGCAGTTGTAAGGGGCTAGTATTTCTGGCATGGAATGAATAAATATATTGTTGATTACATAGCCAGATGCATGGAATGTTAGAAGGTAAATATTGATCATAGACATCTTGTAGGATTGTTACAACCATTATCCATTCCTGAAGGGAAATGGGAGATATTTATGATAGCTTTCATTTCCAAGATGCCAAGAATAGCAAGAAAACATGAATCCATGACGGTAGTGGTGGAAAACCTTACAAAAGATACACATTTTTTTATAGTCAAGATGACTCAAAGGTAGATAAAAATGTAGAAATTTATATGAAATAAATTTCCAGGCTACATGGGGTGCCCAAGGCAATAATTTCAAACAAATATCCCAAGTTCACATCTAATTTTGTAGAGGATTGTTTAAAGGATTTGGAACACATCTAAATTTCATCACAGTGTATCATCCAGAGTCTGATGGGTGGAAAAAAAGGATAAACTGAATAATTGAAGAAATGTTGAGAATGTATGTAATGGACAAGCCTTTTAGGTGGGAGGACTACTTTCTTCTAGTTGACTTCTCTTATAAAAATGGGTATCAGGAATCATTGATGATGATCCCATTTGAAGCCTTGTATGGTAGAAAATGCAACATGCAAGTGAGTTGGAACAACCCATAAGCTAGAGTCATTATTGTGTCATAATTTCTAAGGGAAATGGAAGAGCATATGGTAAAGATCAGGAAAAATTTAAAGGTTTCAAAAGACAAGAAAAATAGTTATTTCAACAAAGGCAAGACACATAGGGAATTAAAA
>ML805921.1:284717-297892 GCA_009831015.1 Picea engelmannii | reverse complement strand
CTTTTCTTTCCTCCAATTGTTGAGGTGTCAACCTTGTAGGTTGAGGTGTTTTAGAAGAAGGAGCATTTTTCTCTCTATAGATGTTAGGATTGGTCCTTCTAGTAGCCATAGCCATATTTTTACTTTCAACATTTCTTGCCACCCTAAATGCATTCTCCGATGATTTGGGTTCACAAAGGTGAACCTCATGTTGAATGTTATCCTTCAAAGTTCCTATGAATACATCAATCAAGTGCTCATCTGGAATATATGTTACCTTTATATTCGATCTTTGGAAGTTCTCAATGTGCTCTATAACTAAACCCTTTTGCTTGAGATTTATCAATTGGCTAAAGAAGGTATTTCTCCTTGTATCCTCATAGTGTGCTATCATTTCTTCCGTGAAAATTGTCCAAGTGATGAGTGATTTGCAAGAACAAAGCCATAGATACCATACAAATTGATTAGGTTATCAATATAAAGAAGCAATTTTTACCTTTTTGTGTATGTGGCACATTATGTAGATCAAATAATTGCTCCATCTGAAGTATCTTTGTGATTGGGTCCTTGCCATCAAACTTCCTCATATCGATCTTAGGACCGTGGTTGGTATTCAACCCAAAGTTAGAGTTTCTCCATTCTTGATTCACCTTCCTTGTGTCCTCATCATGAATTTCATGGGATACATTTCACTTTCAGGTGTCTTCTCTATTAGGAAATTTTTCAATCCTTCCATGATCTCCCCTTTTAAACCATCCATCTTAGTATTTATTGCCTCCAACTTAGCTTTCGTAGAATCCATCATCTCTTGTAGTTCATCTTTTGTTAATGTATTCTTTTGTAAATCATTTATGTCCCTACTTATTTCTTCACCTTCATCAAGAGTCCAAGTAGGATTGTCTGAAGGCTTATTTGGTGTAGAAGTTCCCTTTTTTGGTGGCATGTTGGCCAAGTATCACTTTAAACCTTGATTTTGAGGTGGTTATTCTAGACAATCTTCCTTTTATTGTATCTCCAAAATTTCGGCCCTTATGAGTATGAAATTTTCTTTTTTGTAGGTCTCTGATATTTCTTCTCTATAATGCCACAGGTCTGATAAAAATTGGATGTGCCAAGTGGAATTTATGGTAACTTCCCCACAACTTGTTGATTTTTGTCCTTTCCATGAGATCTCACTTGTATAGCGTACCCCGCAAAAAATAATTGATATAAAATTTTGAAACTCATACCAGAACTACTATGGGTTTTCCACTATCCAATGAAACTAGTCTCACTCAATTTGGATACTCTAGGAAGAAGTTATGATTGTTTTACCCAGAACACCTACTTGAGACTAGTCAATAGGACTATTCAGATACCCTATCTTCCACAGGGTGTATCTACAAATTTAAGATGACCCAGAAGCTGAAATTGTTACCACAAATACCTTACTAATTTTTGTGAATAGAATCCGAAGTTCAGGGTCTGAAAAGTTACAGAAACAATTTTATAGTGAAAATTCCGCAATGACTCAATTCGGGGTGATTCCAGAACCCTATCTTACAAAGGTTGTATCTCCGAAAGTATAAGGCCTCCGGAGATGAAATTTCAACCCAACGTACTTTGATCCATCTACTAAATATTCTCCAAGTTGTTCCTTCTGAATCATTGTAGAAAAAATTTATAGCGAAAATTTCAAGGTGTCTTAGATGTAGCAGCGAAACCCCAAGACCCTGAGCTCTGATACCATATGTTAGGAACCAAATATCAATATAGCATAGAAAAACCTCAGAATAAGTACTCAACGCCTTGAAAAAGAGATAAATTCAAATAATAAGCCTCTTCGAGGTGGAAACCTCCTTATGTCCACATAAATGTCCAAATACAAGATGATTCCAAATGAAAATGTCTCCTTGGTATATATAGGAGACTAGGAGGTATAATTACAACTAATGGACTAAAGCCAACATAAATAAAATAACATTACTGATGTAATATGCCCCAATTAAGGGGTAATGAGCCACTATTTAGGGCTTAACAATGTGTTTCATGTTTTTTTATTGAAGAAATATGTGTTTGATCCTAACCACATGAATGATTGGATTGTGATCTAGGTGGAGCATGAAGGGGACTTTTGGGTAGAGCTAGTGCACATCCTAGACTAGAAAGTGAAAGTGATCAAGAAAAAATCCATCGACCTAGTAAAGTTCCATTGGACCTGATACCATCTTGAAGAAACCATGTGGGATCATGAGGAGGCCATGTGGGAGAAGTACTCGCAATTTTTTTCAAATTTTGAAGAAAACTAAATGTACATTTGTATATAAGTGTACAAAGACTCCATTTTGGTAGTTGGAGTTCCTAAAACCACAACTCTGAGACTTCCTTTCCAATCTGTGTTGGAGCCATAAAAGGGAAGTGGGACATTCTAAGTGATTTTGATGTAGAGAAGGGGGTACACTTCCTTGGGTTGTGCAAGTTGAGGGGAATGAGAGATTGTTGGTTGGAATTGTTGTAGGAGTCATTGAATTATGAAAGTATCGAGTACTATAATGTGAAATTTTGTATGTTTGAACATGTACACTGATATGGTGATGTGCATCAAGTATGATGCAAATTGTAAGGGAAGGGGAATGTAACATCCCCTTTTTTAATCCCCAAATTAGCGATGTATATTGTAAATACGATGTATGGTCGTGGGCCAAGCGATGTAATATGTAAAAAGCATGTATCAAAATAATTAAATAAAATGCATCATCAGTTGCAGATGGAAATGGACAAAGTCATGGGGGACAAGTTTCCACAAGATAGGGGGTCTAAGGTAAATTATACATGCCTATTGAACCCAAGCCACCTTTCTCGATTATTTTTGTATGAACCTTTTATTTTTCCTTTTTGAGTGTTTCAAATCCCAATCATTGAATACATGTGAGGGGTTGGTGGGAAAAGTCACCTCACATAATTATTGAAAGCATTGGCTTGAGTACAATCAACTTTGGGAAATGTGAGAACATGCATAGGAGAAAAGTAAATTCAAATGGGGAGAGAAGGAAGTTTTATAGTTGGGAAAAGGAGACAAAAAGGGTGTGGAGTGTTGAGAGGTAGAAATCAGCCATAGTGGGTATTGAGGAAAACTCCTTGGAGTTGGTAATTGCATGAAGAAACAGGATATTAGGCCTATCAGTGATTTTCTTCTGGGAAATTATCCAAGAGAAAGTAATTTTGTTGTTGAGAGTTTTTCATGTTGCGGCTATAAATTTATGGATTCCCTAGTAGAGATATTTATTGTCCAACCTATGATGGATCCTTAGAGGGAAGTGGGATATCCCGAGGGACTACATGGTAGAGAAGGGAATCCCAATCCTTGAGTTGTTTAGGTTGAGGGGAAAGAGAGTTGGTGGATTTGAATGATTGTAGGAATTAGCTTGTTGTGAGGGGACAATAGCCAACCTTAGGAACCAACTTATTCTTGTGTAATTGTATCCCTAGCTCGGGGATGGTTTGTTGTTGAGAGAATTGGACCAACAAATCTATGGTTCAGTGGAATGTCCATCCTTTGTAGTTGGTTGCATATTTTCTACAAAGATAATTGTTTTTTCTCTTCTCACTATTTTTATTTATGGGTTTTAATTGTTGTGAATTTTACTCTGTGTTCTGAGTATTTAGATGTTGTTGTGTGCACAAAAAAAAAGAAATACATTCATGTTTTTAAAATTTTGTGTTAGTTGCCTACACGTTTCATTAGTATTCACACATTTATATTTAATGGGTAGCATATATTTGCTGGGCTTTTTAGTGGGTATGGTACAAACATTATTGTATTGAGTTTGTTATCCTTACGTGGTTACCATTAGGTTAGTAATCACCACCTTAAATATTAGGCATGGAGTAGGAACTTTCCCATTTCTTATACACTGTTCTATTTAGTGTATTATTGCCAATACATCAAGTAAGGATTAAGGGTTTGATTATTTTATTATTTACTCAGCATATATGTATTGTATTACAACTGACCTGTGGGACAAAGTATTATTGGGAAAAAACATTGAAATAAGTGGTTACATTAAACCTAAACACAAAAATGGGTTCATCATCTTTTCTTACCCTATATTATCATTTTTTACAAATATCTAAAGAGAAGCATGAACCAAAAAACATGAATAATTTGTTTAACTCGACCAAATACAATTGAAATATTACATCTCTACCCTAGGGTTTATGAGAGATAAAGGAATTATTTTATGTTTTTAGGGCTTCTAATGGATGAGAAAGGTTCTTGATATCTCATATAAATAAGAGAAGCAATCCTCACTTGTAATTTTATTGTTACTTGTGGATATTTAACACTACTTGTCTAGTACTACTTTCTCTCTTATACAAATCACTATGGATGGCTAGTTAGAGTGACTTTCTGGAGAAGATGTCTTGTGGATGCTTTTGCTACTTCATGGATGTTCATTGTTAGGGTTTTGATGGATACGATATTTCTTGAGTAAGTGGTCTCTTGTTATCTTGTGGTTTTTTTTATGAATGAATGTAAATGTAATGTTGCTTCTCTAGTGGTGGTTGTGCATTCTCTTGGATATTTCTTAAACAAGTCCTTGTTAAAACCTTTGGAAGGTTACTAGTGAAGAACCCTCCCTTGAATTATCTTTGAAGACCTAATCATATACTAGGAAGATATTCTAGGGTTAGTAGTGAAAAACCCTAGATACCACCCTAGATCCACTCACATCTCTTCAAAGGAGTCTTTAATTGATCCAATATGCCCAAAAATATAGTAGGCACTAGTCATTCTCCCAATAATCAATCCCAAAATTAAAAATTTCAACTTTTTTTATTTTTTAGGGTTAGATTAGGGTTTTATCACAACAATATATTCGTTTTCAGCCATAAACACCAGGAATTTTTTTATATTCATGCATATTGTTGACTTAATAATCATCTTTAAACCTTAAATTGCATTGCAGATTTGCTACTTCATCCTTTTAGGGATGGACATCTAGGGTTTTGGGGCCGTCATATGCATTTATAGTTTCAGATTTTGTTGATTAATAAAACCATGGTTTAATCCATTATTTAGCCACCTTTCTTCATTGGTTTATTACTTGTTCAAGGGCTACTTTTATTGTTTTTTTCATAACTTGTATTTTTGTTGTGATTTACTATCTTTCTTTCAAATTTTACAACAAACAATAGTTTTTTCTTTATTTGTAGTGTTTGGGATCCTCTTGAGCTTAAAATTGACTTGGTAAACCTCCTAAATTGACCTAGATCCTCATCCATTCAAAACTGGAAATTGCACTAACTTACCACATTATCCATACTGTGTCTATCTTATTATATTGGTGTTAGATTGAGTAACTACATGGGAGGCCTTAGACTTGATTTTGTCTTTCCTAGGGATTCCTAGAGGCTACTAGGGAATCCTCCCTTGTGTTGGTTTTTTTGTTCCTTCACTAAAGAGAGGGAAGTTGTTTCCTAGGCGAAAATGGTGACATGTTCTGATGTTCCACTAGTCTTGGTGCCTTGTGAAGACTTTGCACTAAGATGCTAGATTGTTTGGTAACATGAAATATATAATTTATTTCCATGCATACACATATATAAATAATCTTGTATTTCCTTCTTTATAAATGATTTAATGTCTTTTAAAGCATTTTATTTATAATTCCCTTAAATTGAGATTTATAGATTCACAAGGCTCATGTCATGTAGACCCAAAATACCTAAAGAGCCTTTAAGACATAAGCATTACAAACCTATCAAACATGAAACCATAACATGATATTTACAAACCATATTGAATATAAAATAAAGATCCATTAAACATTATTTTTATTTTATCTAAAATACATGATTCCATATTATGTGCATCTATATACGCATACACAATGGTATGGGTTGTACATGATAAAATAATATTAATGTATGTGATCAATATACTATTAAATGTATTTATTCATTCCTGCAGGACAACTTTTCCATGTAGGACCATAATGTGCATACCTTACAAACCCTTTAATCATTAAGGGACTAGATGACATGAGTTACTCTTGGGATCCACAAAATTCATGCCTTACATATTCACATTTAGATGATGCCCTTAAGTCCACAAGGTGAACCCATAAGGAGGAAAAATAACTGGGAATTCACATAAGTGTTTACATAAATAGAGACAAATATTACTTTTATTTTTATGTGATAGGGTATTTCCATCTAATGTTTGACGCAAATGTTTAAATTACTCATGGTTGATTGTTATAGCCTTATTTAGTCCACCTTGACTAGAGATTCTTATGTCATCATTCCTCCTCTTGCATACATGTCATCATTCCTCCTCCTCTTGCATACATTTTAGAGTCCTTAATTGATTTCTCGTGAGTTTCCTTCAAGTAATTTACATGCTTCATGCAACATGCAAGTGCAATTTTATGCATGTTACTTTCCTTCATGCAACTCATGAATAGTTTTTACTTTCTTTTATGCAACCGATATATATATATATATTGGAAGAAACAGATGATGTACACATGTAGAGCCCATATAGCAACTTCTAATTATTTTAATAAACTTTTCTCCATATAAATAAGAGGTTCAAAGGAGGAGAAATACACATGGAGGAAAGAGACCATTGAGAGCAAGGATATGCTGGACTAATTCTTGGAAGATCAACCCTGAATTTTTATTGCTTTCTCCGTGTGAGAGCCCCCTAGTTTTGGTTTTGTTTCTATCTTTGAGTTGGGTTAAAATATCCCTTAGTTTTCTCAACCATAGTAAAGTTGGAGCATGGTGGCTTCACCTTGTGGACTAATATCGTATCACGTTCATTCATAAAAGGGGTTTTTTAATTGTGAAAAATAAATTCAATATATTGTAGGTATTGGGGGGATGTGGGGTATTGGGAGGTTTATAGGTATTGAGGGGTATAAAAAGGAGTATCTAGTAAAAATAAGGGTTTCTTTTATTGGAAATTTGTATTGAGAGGGAGGTTCAAGAAAATGATTTTGGGAGGTATTTATAAATATCTAGTGAAATTAAGGGCATTCTTTAATATCCCACAAACCGAAAGTGCTATGTCACAGGTTCACTAAGTGAAGACTCTGTGAGTTGGAGATAGTAAGTGGAGTAAAATTGGATGCGTGTTCCAGGCAAGAAGAACCTAAACTCAAGTGGTGAAGGTGTTGGTAGCATCAATCAGGTATAAATTTTCATTCAATGTTTACATTCAATTAATTTATTAAGGTCTCTCTTCTACCCCAAAAATAAATAAATATAAAAACATTGTGTAATATGTTTCATTATTTTCCTATTATTTATGATTAAAGATTGGACTAATTACCTAATGTTAGTAAGAATCTGTTCATTGTGAATTTATGCTATTGTTTCACACATTTAATATAATTCACATTCATATACTTATCTATGTTTGAGGAAGGTCTTTTTTTCCATTTTATGTGTAGCTGTAAAGAAAGATTTTGAACTATGAAGAAGTATTTGGATTGCATACAGGAGACACAAAAGGATCAACCATTTGATCACATATATTTTTTCATTTTGTAATCCTATGTAGTTACATATTGTAACTATTTGATTCTAGAAAGGTTATTTTTTTTGCTTTTTCTTTGTCAATGATTCAACACTAGTCATTAGGGAATTTTCCCTAAAACAGAATTGGTGACCCGTTAGAGGGAACTCAATGATTTCTTCCTATTAGGGTTACCTCCCTTTGTTTTCTAGAAAATTATCTTTGTCATCTTTCTTACTATTGTATAACAAAGAAAATTTTTAATTTCTATCTTGTTTTCTACATTTTTCACCTTTTCAGACCTTTGCATGTGATTGTGCTTAGTTACAATGGTGGGTGCCCACAACTTCTCTTTAGGAAACCACTGACAGAATTCTTGTTGTCTTCTGGAAACTAGCGAGCACATCTTGTAGCTTAGAATTTACCTTTCCAATTTTGTTTTTTTGTACAAAATTGAAAGTTCTGAATTTTATACCTAGTCATTGAGGAATTTTCCCTAAAAAATCATCCAAATCTATTAAATTATTTCCAATGCATTTGTATCATTCCATGTCCCATGATCGTTACAAGTACATTAATACCCTGCAATACCCACCAATTAGGACATACTCCATTGCATAGCTCATAGAAATGACTACAAGGATCATGATTGTTGATTATGGAGAAAACATAACCATTCATTTGTAGTAGATGCTAGTCAGTGGGAATATATCCTTCAATTTTTCTACATTTTCCATAGTTCTAGAAACAATTGTTCACAACAATCCTAACCTCAACTTATTTGTTTCTTCAAAAAATCCTGTGTTCACTTATTTCAAGCTCTCTAATAGTGCATCCTCCAATGTGTGATAGAATTATCAGGTGGAGCACATCTTCTCCAAGGGAAAACTTGTAAAATCTGGGAGGTGGAAGTCCAAGTGCATGGAGCTTAGACTACTACCTACACCAAATTCCTTTTTCATATGAATTATTCCATGGCTTATGATTTATTTCCTAATCCTTTCAATTTCCTGGGGATCAAAAGCTCTCAAATTCCTCTTTGGGTCACTGGGAATGGATCTTTGTATTTAGCCTTAATGAAATATCTATAGGGAAACAACCAATTCAATCATAATTTCAGAGTGTTACATGGTGAATTTTCCATGAATGAGTACAAGGATGAATTTATTGAGAATTGACACAATTTGAATACCATCTAGTAAGTATTTATTTCCTTCAAATGTTTTTCAAATTCCTTAAATTTTAATGGCCAAATTCTCGTTCGGATTGGTGAAAACAAAGGAATACAGGTGTAAAAGTTTTGAAATGAATGATAATTCATTTTTTTAGCTAGGGGTTTGTAGCTACAAGAATAAATATGGGAGAGATTTTAATTGTGATCTTTGATTGTTTGAATTGGAATATCTAGAGAAACAACCGTTGGGCTTTAATTGTGGTATTTGCATGGCTGAGTTTTTATATTTACCAGCATAACAATGCACCTTTAATTGTGATGTTTGATTATCAAGGTTTTGAATGTTTTCAAATCTTTAAGTATTGGAACTTATTTTTTAGTGCGGGTAATAGAATTTTAATTCAAACAAAGGTGCAGAGGGAAATAAAATGTTTATGTTTATGAAATTTCCTTTTTAACATCATTTGAGAGCTATTTCGTTTATATAGGATATTTTCTTAGAATTAAAATTGAAATTGAAAGGTATAATCAATCATAATTTTATCAAAAAACTTCTCAAGGATGTTGGATTTTTAAGCTCCTGTGCATGTGGTAGAACAACTCAATTACGAATTTTCCTACATTTTTGGTTTTTGTAAGATAGAATAAGAACTTTTAAAGCATATTTTAAAATATTAGAGGGGACTCTAAAGGATGTTGGCTTTTAGGATCTCATTTTTGTGGCTAAATAGGTCAGATACTAAATTTTCTAGTATGTTTTCGTTTTTATGGGAAAGAATACAAACCTTTCAAATATAGTTTTTTTTTTAAGTGAATTATGAAGGATGTTGGCTTTTAGAATCTCACATCTATGGTTGAATAGCTCAATGATGAATTTTCCTACTTCATTTAGGTTTTCATGGGCTATAATAAGAAACTTTGAAATATAGTTTAAAAAAAATAAAATTAGAAGCTCTAGTTTGAAGTCATCACATAAATTTTACATATTTATTTATGCAATAAATCAATTTTTTAGGAAAAATGAAGGCCAAATCTCATTTATACACACTCTTTTTGTTAACGTTAAGTTTCTCGTTAAGTTGAAATGAGGTTGAGTTTCTATAAATTTGAAGGTGAGCTACAAAGGAAGATTCCAAATAATAGTGCTTTTTATAATTAAATGAGGTGAACACAAATTTAGGTTATGAATGGTGTTTTGATTTTCACTAGGAAAGAGGTACATTGTGGTTTGTTTAGATTGAATCACATTAGCAATATTGTTTAATTATGTGGCTTGATTGTTTTAACGATATTGTAAAAGGGAAAGAGATGTAGAGTTGGATGTTAGATGGGTTTCACTGTTTACATTTGTCATACTTGTGGCCAACGAGTGGGCATGTTTTGTCATGACAAGAAGTTTCTCTAATCGTCTATACCAATAGTAAATTCAAATTTATTTTTCAGTTTGTGGCCAATGAGTGGGCATGTTTTGTCATGATTTGAGGCTTCTCTAAACAATGACTAGTGTCTGCACTAGTAGGAAATTGTAATCGATTTTGTAGTTGTTTTCCTCATTTTATCTCTATATTCATAATAACAACTTGGAAATTTTTTGGTGGACAATTGCAATGTGACTAAGGTCACGTGAATTTCAACTTAACAACGCTCATAGTTTAAAGTTTTCAAAGCATTAAATGGGCTCATGTAACCACAATGAATAAAATCTTATGAGGGTTATTTTCTTATGTGACTAGGAGATAATGGAGCTGGAATAAGCAAGCTATCACACTCCTATCTTGTTGTTTACTAATGCAGAAAATGTTTTTAAAGAACAAAATGAAGAAGTAAGTTCAAATATGCAAGAGGGTGTTTCTACAACTAGATAATGTAGATGGAAGGCAAATCCTAATGAAGAAGCAAGACATACATTGACATTTCCAGCAATAATCAACAAAGATATATGAAAGGGGAATAAGCTACAATTAATATATTTTTAATAGAGGAAAAATCTTCTTAATAAGGAATGATGTTACACATACTACATCCCTTTAACACTCATTTGATCCAAGAAATTTCAAGCATATGTATTAAGCAATATAGAACCCAAAACATTATACCTCACAAGATAATTCTTTAACTTTCATTTTCCTTCAAGATCTTCAATTAAGCTCCAAGGGAAATCTCCCCAAAATCCAACCATAACAAATGTTAGAGAGAGTTACTTTTTAAATAGAATGAGCTCCATATCCTTACAATAAAATATAATATTTCACAACCAACTCATTGGACAAGTCAAAAAAATATAAAATAATGAGTGGTAATTCATATGTATCTTCCCAAGTGGTTGAACATGTCAACAAGCTCCATTGTCCCATATTGAAGCACACATATGTATACAATGAGGCCTCCACAAGAGGGATGCCCTCCTTGACCATGGGGGGTTGACCATGTCAATCATCCATCAAATGATAAAATAATGCCTCCAATGGTGTGCCCTCCACGAATCCTCCAAAAATAGAATAAATGGTCCATTAAGTGGTGTGCTCCACAAGATAATGACCTAGGAACAAGTGCCCAATGTCCATGTAGTTGTTGGAGTCATCATGAAGGAGTGAAACTACCTCAATGTGTGTGCATAAGGTTGTTAGGGTGATATTTCCAAGACTCGACAAACCTACCATAAATAGTAATCCATAGAAACATGTTTAATAGGTCCACATAAGGGAGTGTTACACTAGGAGAGAGGACAAGTCAACACACAACCACTTCCAAATAATATAAAATCAAGTGCATATGTTCTCCTTTGATAAATGTTCAATGAGGCCACATTGACCAAGTAATATAATGATAAAATAATCTTTGAAGGGGCACACCCTAGGGATATGTGCCACCACAACAACCTTCTTCAATATAATACTAATTCTTGCAAAGTCAAGGAGATAAGGGCACTCTTCAAGAAAGGGTCTCCACCACCAAATAATATAAAACTATCCAAGAGAAAGGAGTGCCCTAGGGAGATGTACAAAGTGGTTGGAAGCACCAACACCAACATCTCTTCTAAGAAATAATATAAACATTTTTCCCTAGGAGATGATTCATGCAAATAAGAACAATATAATCTAAAACCATGTGTTGTAAGGAGAAACCATCAATCAAAACCATGCAGTCATTTATAAAACCATGGGTGCACAAATGGAATGACCTATAATATTGTACAAAGGATCTCCATGCCTCCAAATATGTGTAAAGAAACCAAAAGAAGGGGAGCACTCTACTCCATCAAACAAATAGACAACCAAAGGATGCCACCTCATCATAAGATAACCAATATCCTAAAGGGTGTTCCCACCATCAAGGGGGTATATGCTAGATCATCATAAAAATGTGTTCCAAAGAGAAATACTCCATGATAATAAGAATGAACCATTTTGAGCATACAAATAATTAAGCCATTGCATCTAGGAGAAATAATTAACCAATAAATCTTAGGAAAACCCTTAGTTGATGGGTATCCCTCTCCATGAATATGTTATGGGTTAATCCAAGTGTGTGAGCAATGCTAAGAAAGACTCTCAAATACCCCCATAAACACCACATATGCTACATACAAGTCTCCATGAAAGACAAGATGATGCTAACCAGGAAGAAAATGTGCATCATCTAACCATGGCATAACAATAATAAATCATAAAAAATAATTCCACCATGGTGATGTGATCTAGGGTTACAAACAAACAAGTGTACCTAACAATATAGTTTCCTTGAGACATCACACAACCACTATGAGCCATGGTCAAAAATTCCATAAATGAAATGCCACAGAAAGTATATGCATCCATAATAATGTCCCTATATTTGTCAAGTATTATGTGGTGTTATCCCATAAATCATGTCTTGTGATGAAAATCACGAGGGTTTTCCTTCATACAATGTGAGGTTTAACACTGACTCTTTAACCAACCACCTACCCAAGACATAATGTACACTAACTAACTACTCTCCTAACCCTTAACCCAATAATGATGGTTTCTAATGAGGGTTTACCTTATTTAACTTTGTTTGACCTTAATTGACTTTGGTCATATTTGGTCAACCTTAGTTGACATCTGTTAACCATGGTTGCGTATGATTGTCCATGGTTGATGCTAACCCTTCGACCAACCATTAAACCATGACATAATGTCCACTAACCAAATTCCCCCCTAAACCCTAACCTAGTAATGATTATTTTCATCCATGGTTGACCTTGGTTAACCTTTGTTCTAATTCCTTGAATTTTCTCCTCCAACATACAATTCCACCCAATACATACACACAACTGAATTTTTCTTTTACTTGGAAATGAATCCCTAGGAAACTTCTAAGCACTTCCCCTCATTTTGAGGATGTCACCTAGTGTAAAGTGGGTGGCATAGACTGACTGCACCTAACCCTGTGGGGATTAAATTGAGGACCTATACAATGATGAAAGATTTCCAACAATAGTGAAATCAATCAATTAAACTAACCCTAAGGGCAACGCATCTCTCTCTCTCT
>ML805921.1:270670-284649 GCA_009831015.1 Picea engelmannii | reverse complement strand
TATATATATATATATATATATAAGCATTGTCATGTTTTTTCCCTAGAGAAATTAATTTCCCTAAGCATTCAGAATGAGGAAGCTAGTACATTTCCAGTGTCATGTTGATTTCCCCTCTCTTAATTGGTTTTCCAAAAGGAAAGCAATATTAATCACCAATTGCATGACTCTCTGAGAATAGATCTCAAAACCTCACTAAGCATTGCACCTTAGTGGGAAGGGTCAAATTCACTAAACCAACCCTTAGGCTTGGAATTTAATGTTTCACCCATTAATTGTTTAGGTTATTGTTAATCTAGTTTTTTTTTTTAAATGTACAATCCACTAACATAATTTTTTTAACTAATTTATATTTTTTCCTAAATTAATGTTCGTTGTAATGAATGTGTTTAGAATTGGAAGATGAAAATATATTTCTTATATATTTTATGAGAAAAAATCATAAAATAAAAGCATAAACTCTTAACACAATATAAATTATAATTATTGAATCTAGACTAAGTCATCCAGAATGGATTATCATATAATTTTCCATCTATCTTAGTACTTTATGTGTGGAAAAAATGGAGGAATTGGCTTGCAGGGACTAGTTTAGTGGCAGGTCCCAATTTGGAAATTTTGGGTCCTAAACCTTCCCAAGTCATTTTGAGGCATCAAACGATATTTTTGGGGGTCAAAAATATACAAGCATATGTACTAGCCCCTTGACATTGTTCTACACACTAATACATTTCCAGTGGTGTAGAAATCACCCCAATCAAATCTCATATGTGAAAGTTATGTCTCCCACAATTTGACCTACCTTGTTGACCACCATGGTACGAGTGGATACCACATCAACCCCCATTACTCACACATATGGGGCTAGCCACTTGTTGACTTTCAAGAAGATTCTAAAAAAATTCTTCCAACACCTAAATGGAATTTCAGAGGACATCAAGTTTACCATGAAACTTGAAGAGAACAAGAGCATTCCCTTTCTCAATGTTCTTATCATCATGAGGCAATATGGATCACTTGGGCATAAGGTATTTAGGAATAAAACCCACACAGATAGCTACCTTCATGCCAAATCCCACCACCACCCTTCACAGAAGTTAGGATTCCTATATACCCTAGCAAGGAGGGCAACAAGAATCTCTGAAAATGAACATCTTCAACGGGAGATAAACCATCTTACCAAAGTTTTTAAGAACATAGGTTACAAGGATAAGGATATCAAGAAGGCTATGATAATGGAAGAAAGAAGGTCCCACTCTAGGAATAACCAGTCCTCCAATGTAAAAGTGTACCTTCCCTACATCCAAGGGGTCACAGATAATATTGCTAAGATCTTGAAAAGAAAGGAGATTACAACCTCTTTCAAACCTCTTATGACCATCAGACAAATAATGAAATATATCAAAGACCCTATTGATCAACGTCAAGAAAACGGAGTCTACAAGGTGTCTTGCTCATGTAGGAAAATATACATTGGGGAGACAGGACGATCATTTCAAATTAGGATAAAAGATCATGAAGGGGACATAAAGAATGAGCACATTCACACCTCAGCCTTAGTAGAGCACTCACTCAAAACTAAGCATCATGTGTGCCTAGAGGACACCATGATCCTCACTAAAGAAAACCATTACTACAAATGACGCTTTAGAGAGGCGCTAGAGATAATAAAGCACCCCAACAATTTAAATAGAAATGGTGGTTTGGAAGTAAGCAACAATTGGCTCCCTTTGATGTACCAACAAAGGAGTCTCAAATGAACAAGTGAGTCCTTCTTGACTTCTTTCTCCTTTCTCCTTCTTCTTTTTCCTCATTTATTAATATTATTATATTATAATTAGGATTTATAGTTAATATTTATAATTAGGATTTTTAGTTATATTTTTAATTAAAGTATCATTTTTACCACTACTTATTGTTATATTATTATATTTTTATTACTTATAGTCATCATTATTATTTATATTATTATCATTTTATTACTCAGTCATATCATTATTACTTATAATTATACTATTATTATTATAATTCTTGGTTAATATGGTTATAGTTAGGTTACTATTATAATTATTCTATTGCCATTATTATAGTTATGGTATTATTATCTTTATAATTCTAGGTTAATATGATTATAGTTAGGTTACTTATAATTATACCATTATTATTATAATTCTTGGTTAATATGATTATAGTTAGGTTACTATTATAATTATTCTATTGCCATTATTATAGTTATGATATTATTATCCTTATAATTTTGGATTAATATGATTATAGTTAAGTTACTATTATAGTTATTTTATTACCATTATTATAATTATGGTATTATTACTCATTATGCTTTATTAATACTACTCATTATAGTTATATTATTTTAGTTATATCATAATTACAATATTATCACTACTAATTATGGTTACATTATTACTTTTAGTATTATGAGTAGTGTAAGTTATTATTACTACTCATTATTACTTCTAGTTATTATTAGTATTGATTATGGTTACATTATTACTTTAAGTATTATGAGTATTCAGAGTTATTATTACTACTCATTATTATCTCATTATTATTTCTAGTTATTATTAGTATTGATTATGGTTACATTATTACTTTTAGTATTATGAGTACTCAGAGTTATTATTACTACTCATTATTACTTCTAGTTATCATTATTACTTCTAGCTATATTATTATTAAATATCATTCTATTAATATAATTTTATATTATAGTTATGATATACATTTATATAATAGATGAAAAAAAAATAGTTAATCTAAAAAAAAATCTTAAGTATAATAGAATCCACATTGATCGAGTCAATTATTACTTAAAGTATCATTTGTACCACTACTTATAGTTATATTATTATATTTATCATTATTACTTATATTATTATCATTTTATTACTTATAATCATATCATTATTACTTATAATTATATCATTATTATTATTATTCTATCATTATTATTTATAATTATATCATTATTATTATAATTCTTGGTTAATATGATTATAGTTATGGTATTATTATCTTTATAACTACATCATTATCACCCATTATGGTTTATTAATACTACTCATTATAGTTATATTATATTATTTTAGTTATATTATAATTACAATATTATTACTACTTATTATGGTTACATTATTACTTAGAGTGTTAGTATTATGAGTACTCAGAGTTATTATTATTCATTATTAGTCCCTGTCGAAGGCGTAGAGGGATTATAGCGATTGATAATTCGTTGACTTCATATTAGTTTGTCCTTTGACCACAAATATTTGCATAATATCTATTATTGGAACTAAGGAACTAAAAACATTGATTTTTATATAATAAAAAATACAGTATATGTCATGATCTGATTGGATAACACATTGGAGGTCTTATTGTTGGCCTCGCTATTCCCAATGTTTTATATGTTAGCATATCCAAAGTTTTTGATCATATACGGTCTTTTTGAGTTGTAATTTTTTCCTTGAGATGTTTGGATATCGAAAGTTTTGAAGATAGATAGTCAGTTTCTTATAAGTTGACTTCATATTAGTTTCTCATTTGAATAAAAAAAAATTCCTTACATGGGCTCTACTGTTCGAACTATTGTTACTAATTTTTTTTATTTATTATTGTTATAAATGTTTTTTTCGTACATAAGAGACCTGCCACACTACATTCTTTCTTAAATTTTTACAGAGCAGTTCTGACATACTTAAATGTTTACCTAATAGGCTTCACAGCCTTAAATGTTTACCTAACAGGCTTCACAGCCTTAAATGTTTACTTAACAGGCCTGTTACAATACATTTTCTTTCGGTTTTATTTTTTATATGCAATGTTCTCTACAATCAATGTGGGAAATATTGTTCTTCAGCGGCATTATTGGTTCACTGGTTCATGCTTGCTTCTTGCATGTTCACTGATTTCTTATTTGCATGGTGTTGTTCTTGTTTGCATGTTGGTCTTGTTGCAGTTTTCATGCTTGGGGTTCTGCAACCGTGATTGGAACCGCCCTTCTATCTTTCCCCATTGACGGGCGAGTTTGGGTGTCATGTTTATTTTCGCTTGCTATTTGCAGTTTTTGGGTGGGAAATTTGACTATTGGGGATGGCTGAGTTGAAATCCTCTTGCAGAACATCTTTGTATGTGAGGAGAAAATACGATTTCCTTTTGCGATGTGTCATTGTTGTTGTGATGGAGGTAGGTTATGTGTCGAACATTGGCCTTCTGTCATTCTCGATTGACGGGCGAGTTTGGGTGTCGTGATTATATTAGCTTGCTATCTGCAGTTTGCAGGTGGGAAATTTGACTGTTGGGGATGCATGGGTGAAATTTGAACATTGGCCTTCCTCTGAATTTTTTGAACAATCTTGTGTGCAATGAATTTGGCCAATATTTTTCTTCACCAGCATTCCTGTTCGGTTGGTTGGTGCTTGCTTCTTTGTTCGTTGGATGTTGCTTATTGTTGTTTGATTCAACTTTGCAGGGTTCAGGTCCTGCGGTTGCAGTTGGGCCTTTTGGTGCTTCTTAAATGGGTTGTTATTTGTTGCTTGCTCTTGTTTTCTTAAACTTTGCAATGTTGGGGTACTGCATCTGCAGTTGGATCTGTTGTTACATGGTTTTACAGTTGGATCCCCAGAAAATACTATTAAGATAAAGTAATATGCAAAATTTTGCAGTGGATGTAAATTACATCTCTTATGGCTTGAACCAGAGTTTGTCAGGCTCCAACTATATTTCATAGCTGACGATGTTTTTCCCATGGTTAATGTCTTTCTATGGCTTCATAGTTATGAGAGTAAGTGTTGTTGTGTGAACGATAAAGTTCTTCTCTCCCTTTCTTTTTCCTCTTGTAAACTTTCCCATTTTTTCCTTTTATTCTTCCCCTCTATTATGCATTTATGGTTCTATACTTTGCCACGTTTCTAGGGTCACGGGTTCCCGGGGGGGGAATTGAAAAATTGTAATATCCATCTATATCTTCAGAGAACGAGTCTGGCCGGCTGCCATTCGTTTGCATATTTATCCAATTTCTTCTAAACTTGCTCGTTTTCCCCTTTTGTTCTTACCCTTTATTATTCATTTCCGGTTCTATACTTTGTCACGTTTTTGTGCTCGCGTGTTCCCGATGTGGTGCACTGACAAATCGTCATCTCCATCTATATCTTCACATCACGATTATGACCGATCGTCGTTCGTTTGCATACTTAGCTACATACTTAACCAATTTTATGAATGTGGGTTCATGGATAGGTGTTATCGAACTATGGTGACCCGTGTTCAGGGTATACATATTGCACCCAAAAATTGTGTGCTCTACAATTCGACCTCGGACTCCTCGAACTTGCAACCCTGCCTCTACCTACAATGACTCTGTCTGTCCGACCTGTCTTTCCATACTTAGTCTAGTCTTCAAAGTTTCGCGGGTTCACGCATTTCCGGGTTCAGAAAAGTTTAAAAGCATTTTGTCGCTCCCCTCCATCCCCGCCACCTTCCGCCCTTCCCAATGCACATTAATTATGCTTTTAAAAGTGACAACCGACCAGACAGGTTCAAAAAGATTGGCTTTAATAAGCGGAAAGCTCGAGGACATCTCCCATTAAAATGCATAAACATGCGAATATTATGGGATGTGATAAATTGTTTTGCTTGCATTTTGAATTTGCAAAAAAAGTGTTGGCTATTTTAGTTTTTGAAAGGCATCATCATAGTAATAGTGCAACATTGTACTACCACGCTACCATCCACGAACATGTCATCCACAGAGGTCTTGACGTCATGTCCATCTTTAATACTGTGCATATGTTACAGGTTGTCATATTTGAGAATCTGCTTGGATATTGGAATGTTAATACGTGCTATTAGCCACTATTCAGTGCAC
This sequence comes from Picea engelmannii, assembly GCA_009831015.1. Taxonomy (NCBI): domain Eukaryota; kingdom Viridiplantae; phylum Streptophyta; class Pinopsida; order Pinales; family Pinaceae; genus Picea; species Picea engelmannii. The sequence goes on along the minus strand of ML805921.1, from coordinate 278,762 downwards.
ATATTCAAAAATATTGGCATTAATAAGAGAAAAGATCGAGGGAATCTACCATTAAGACGAATTAAACCAAAATCTACGGAAGATTATAATGTCTTCCTCCAACGTTGATTTTAAATACTTATTCCCATTTCTCTCTATCATCAAAGAGTTGGGATTTAGGGTGCCTTTGTTGTAATGTTTCTGGTCATGGACATGTAAGACAACTTAGAGATGCCATTGAGGCCCAATTGAAATATGAGAGAATGGTTTTATGTGACATGAGCTTTGAGCCAAAAAAAAACTTTGTTATCCAACAGAAACTCAGACAGGGAAAAAAAAAAAAAAAAACAAGTATCTTCTGATTGGTGTTCTCCTTGTATCAATGCTTTGGTTGGTTGAAAGGCCTGCCTGGAGATTTGTTTGTTGATCTTCTTTGTTTTCTTACTCAGAGTTGGAAGGGATTTTCAGGTCACCTACAAAATGCTTCTTCATTGAAGTACATAGTTTCTTCCAACAACACAGATTTGGAAAGTGTATCAAATTTTGCAGAGCACACAAGAATTTGCCTTCCGTTAGAGAAGTCGCACTTACCGTGGCTTGCAAAATGGTATGTAATATTCGGAAATGATGTGAAATATTACTTCGTTCGCGAATATATTCAGAAGGAAATTATAATTTTGGATCGTCGTGAGTATGAGAAACTGTATGGGTGGTTAAAATTGTTGGAAGATTGGTTGTTGTCATTGATGTCAACCCTAGTCATTGGTTTTGGACCGCAAGATTGATGACGGTATTTGGACATGAAGGAAAATGCACATGAAGATACAACACTCATGGATGGATAGTATACATCATGTTGTTTTCGGTAGTATGTGAAACGTTACGTGGATCCTCATGGTTGAGGAGAAATGAATTTTTGAAGATGACAAAGTGAATTGAAGAAGGAAGTACATGTAGGCCCTGAAGATAATTAAAGAAAAGAATTACAAAATAAGAAAGTGTCAGGTCGGCCCTAATGTTAAAAGGAAGTGACATAAATAGTATAAATAAATATCATTATACATTCATTTGAAATACAAGTCGAATTTCAAAGGAAATCAGAAGTAAAGAAGGCCGGATTTCAAGGGATGATGAAGTCTTTTGGTGATGTGTTCTAAGGTATGTTATTTTCAGGTCATCTTACCATTTTCGCTATAACTTTTTTTATAGAACAATTCAGATGATGAAATTTCTATGGTATTGAGAAAACATGGCAAGGTACCTGTGGTAAAAGTTTCAGATCTTGATTTTCTATTATTATGGAGATACACTCTATGGAAGATAGGGTTTTGGACCAGTCCTGAAGCTAGTCAATAAGCAGGTGTTATGGATAAAACAGTCATAACTTATTCATAGAGAATCCAAATTGCGTGGGACCAATTTAATTGGAAATAGTACGGACTGTAGTTTCTTGTGTGCGAGTTTCAGAATCTGATGTTAAAAATTGAGCGCGGGGCATTCTGTACAAGTTCGGACTCCTGAATAAACCAGAATTGAATGAGGTCTATCATTCTTTCTATAACTTCCTTTTGGGGAGGATTCAAGGAGTGAAACTTGGAGAATTTTCAGAAAATACATTGAGTAATATTATCTAAAGGATCATAGTATTCCAAGAATTGAAGAATTGCAGAAGTTGAAGAATTCTCATGAAGCATTATCAGGTTCTATGTGATGGTTGGTTGATGGTGATGATTTAATGTAAAGTTTTATTATCTCTCATATATTCTTGGGTGGAAGGAAGGGGAAAGGATGGAGAGTTAAACCCTCTCTTGATATTGGAGGATTGTATCTTCCTCTTGGATGTTTATCCCTCCCTTTACATTTGGAAGTTGTAGCTACCTTTGGAAGTCATTACTTCCCTTGAACAATAACTATTGATTATTTATCATATATTGTGCATGGTGTACTGTGGTGTATTGGTGTGACTCTTATACTATTGTTCATTTCTCATTGGATATAATTGAATGGTTTAAGTATAAGTTGAAAAAGGTTTTAAATTTTACTTGATACTGATTCACCCCCCTCTTAGTATCAACAAAAACGACATACTAAAATTACAAAAGTTTCTATTTCAAAGTTTGTTGAGCTACTTCTGGGTGTGGTAAAAGACTTGACAGAAAGCCATATTCTTTGTCAAAGTTTGTTCATTGTCCTCTGGATGTAGTTACAGACTCCACATACAATCAACTTTCTATCACTACTGCACATTTTTTTATTTTACTATTCCTATGCATATGATTGCATCTGGGTCAATGGGCTTGCCCCTATTTACATGAATATTCCCCTCCTACTTGAAGGTGGGTATATAACCAAGGAACGACGCTCTCAAAACTTTCTAATCCCTTCATCGACATGTAACTAGAAAAAGTTAATGGGAAGGAATTTTGGATCATGGACTTTGCAACACTTTCTGAGGATTACTTTATACTACCACCTTCTGCAAGAAGTTTCGCGTGTTCAGGTAATGATTTGGTTTCTAAAAATATCCTTTTACTACCACCTTCATGTAATATTTTTATGTCATTCTTTAGAAGAGACCTTAATGTAGTGGTGTATTCCAGAGTTGTTTCCACCTAATCTCAATATTCTTGTTGTTTCCCTTGCTTTGGATAAGGAAAATGCATTTCTTATGTTGCAGTTGATGCGATATTTGAAAAAAAAAATGTTCAAACCATACAATTTCTTATTTTTTAAAATATAGAACAATTTATTTTTTGAACAGACGTTTGTTCGAAAAGTTTTAGGCGTTGTTTGGGATTCACGTCCTTCAAGGATATTAATTAATCACAAAATTAATATTGTTTGTGCCAATGCAATTGAGTCGTCGTCCACTATGGAAATTGCATTAACACTGCAATGACAGATAATAGATTTCTGACATGTACCTAATGTCAAGGTCATTATCGCACAGGACACCCAACATTCAAATATTTATGGACTCAAAGCAACATTGTAGTTTTCGTGAGAAAGAAACACTAAATTCAATGTTCTTTGCAGGTCTGACAATCCTGCAGTTCAAGTGCTTTGACAATGACAACCCTGCTTGCTCACCGCATTTTCGCACTGCAGTCAATAGCATTTTTCCTATTTCCACCACCAATGTTAATGTCCGAAGACGAAGTTATCTGGAGCCTGGGATCACCGCCTATGTGGATGCCTGAAGGTGAAACTACTTGGAACCTGGGATGACGACTTCTTACACTTGACATTAGTATCAGTGGTGATCGAAAGGTGATTTCGGGTTTGTTACTGCAGGGCAAGTGGACAAACCTGAAATTGAAAGTGAGTAGATGCAACTTGAAATTGAAATTGAGCACATGCACAAAGTTGTCCCGTCTGCAGACGCGATGCACCATGGTTACGCAATGGAAATGGATGAGACCAACATTTTTGACAAAGATGAATGCTTCGTATTCCAGAGCGTTGTTTTTGACAGCCAATCTAAAAATATAGTCATTGAAAAGAAAGATGTAAAAAATAAGAAAGGAAAATCTCGTACAGAGATTAACTTTAGGAAAATGTGGTCATCCCAAATCTCCCTATTTCAACGTGTAATCGATGATGCTCTTGATGATTCCATTGGAGGAATTGAAGCAGAGAATGCCAAACTGAACGACCTCATCAAGGAATTGGAGGAGGCTTCCATTGCTACCCCGGAGTTTTTCAGTCCTTTAGAAAAAATTGTGCCTACTACCCCTGCAGCCAAGTTAAAAGTATCCTCCAGCCTCCTCGCATCGTGTAGAGACCTTGTAGAGAATAACATAAAGAAAATAATGCAGCTAGTTACTGAAGCCTGGGAAACATCACAAAATATAGCTTCCTTTCGAAAGAGGGAAAATGTTTTACACGAAAATTTGCAGACGAATTTAAAAAATGATCAACGTTTCTATGAACAGATGTTGACCCCTTTTGCCAACCATTCCATCAACAACTCGGATCTGAAAAGAAGACAAGAGGATCTCCCCTCCCCAAAGTGGATCAAACAAATAAAAGCATGCTGGCAAAAGAAAGTTAAGAACCTACATCTCATTGTCGAATCATGTGAACAATCCATATCATAAAAAGAAAAATTATTCAGAAACCTGACCCAAATAGACTTAGCTGGAAGTACCAACGAGGTTCAAGACCCAAACTTAATCCTCAAATCCTTGTCAATTACCAAAGAAGCCTTCGATGAACAACTTGATATTTTAAAGGGGTTGTCTTTAGAAAAGTTTTACGGCATCCTTGAATATCATGTAGATGAGCTCGAGAACTAGCTACTGGACTATGCAGCAGACAATGAAGAAATTGAATAGGCTCTGCATAGTATTTCTATGGATCTAAGGAAATTAGAAAAGGATCTTTTCGACATAGAAATCCAGGATGAAATCAATGTGGCCCCCGTGAGAAGCTACATTGAAGAATGGTTCCAGTGGAGAATGGACAACCTCATCGACGAAGGGCAACAACCGGTTGGCACAATTCCAGCAACCATCAACAACAACAACAAAAACGCATCGGCTTCATAGTAAGTGTATACTGATGTCATCTTGTTTTCTTTATCAATCCAGTTATTCTACCTCTTTAAATAGAAATCTCTAACCAAAGGCTCATAACTTCCAATTTCTTCTTTTCAGGTCTTCCTCTCTACCGTCGCGCACTTCTTCTTTCTACAGTCCTAATTCTTGTACTTATTTCTTTTTATGGTCTGTGGGAGCCCCAATCCCAGTCTATATGACAAACGCATTTAAATTTCCATAAATATGGAACAGATTCCAGAAATATGTAATAGACATTATTAATTTTTTATAAATTTCAAAGAAAACTATGTTGGATGTTAGGAAATTGTGTTTATTATATTTAAATGTTTAATGTGTGTGTTTCTTGGTCCTTTTTTCCAGGAACCTGTATTGCAATACATTATTAATATTTGATAAATTTCAAAAAAACTAATTCGGAAATGCTAAAAAAAATTCCTTCAACTATGTTGCATGTCAGAAAATTATGTCTATTATATTTAAATGTTTAATGTGTATGCTTTTGTGGATGGCCAATGGCACGTTGCCACAAAGTCATCTTCTGCATGGATACCACATGTACTTCAACCTGCTTCCCACGTGTCCGTACTCGGTCCCATCGTAGCAGTGCATTTATTCTCATTCCAACCTAGCAGGGACTACGTTGCCATGCAACACTTGTTACTTCTAGTTACATTACTTATAGCTATATTATTATTACATTCAACTATTTATTACTTATAATATTATTAAATATCATTATATTAATATAATTTTATACTGTAGTTATGATATACACTTATATAATAAAAATTAGTTAATTTAAAAAAAATATTAGGTATAATAGAACTGACATTGGTAATTCTAACCTGAGCCGACATTCATAACCCTAACCCTAAAACCCTAACTTCGCTTGCATCATTAGTATTTATTGTGCATACTAGTAGCCCTTATCTTTGACTTGTTGTCCTAAAGAAGAATCCTAGTCTAGATTTGAAATGTCGATCACAACATGACTTCTACTATGGACTATCCGGAAGAATTCTCTCAAAATTCACACCACATAAATATTAAAACAAAGATTCTAGAAGTTCCAAAACCTTATCACTGATTGAGGGTTGAGGATGCAAAAACCTAACCCTAGACGACTATTAGACTATGTTAAATACTAGGCTGCTAGGAGGAGAAAGGGTTCTATTCTTTAGCATTGTACTTGTTCCATGGTTGAGCAAAGCATCTAGGAGTGGTGTTTTGAAAAATAACAGAGGAGGTAGGAGATTTTGTAGCAGTCGTTCAAGCCATAGTGTCATAAGAAACTCCATAGTGGGGGCCCCTTTCTTTGTATTTGCATTTTCATAAATGAGGAAAAGAGAGCAGAGGATATACCTCACATTTTAGCTAGGTTTTCTCCCATATTGGGTTTCCCAATATACATCTTGTGTTCAATGGTGTAGATGATGTGTTTATTTACTTGTTCTTTCATTTCAATTTCAGTTATTTCATAAATTCAAGCACTAAGATAGTAATAATTAGATTTGAGATCTAATGAAATAACCCTACATATTAGAAGATTTCAGTATAATACAAGATATGTTGTGATGAACTATTTCAATAGAATATCCACGACTCAATTCATTATTCTTAAAACTCTAGTACAATACTTATACAATTATTGCATGTATATGTTGATGTGTTTGGTAGCATCAGACATGTACTTCCACGTCGATTTGTGTCTAACATGTGGGAGTCATCCTTAATGCCTCTCAACCTTAGGAAATTCACTTTATAAGCTAAGTATTAAAGTGAATGTACTTTTGTAATTAATGTGAGTTTACTTTAATTAAATGCTAAGGTATTTTGCATTAGTAATTAAATTAAATCCTAGCCATTAGATCTAAAGTGAAGGTGAGATTTAATCTCATCCCTTGATCACTTTGGAGATCTAGGGTTTTGGATTTAGAGTGAACTCAAGGTTATAAAAGGAAGCCTACGTGAGATAAGGAGACACACACACACACAGGGTGAGAGAGTGAGGTTTTATTGATTGGGTGGAGAAGGACATTCATCCAAGTGTGTAGGATAGGGTTTGAGGAAAGGATCAAAGGGGCGGCAAGGGAGATAATAGATAACCAACAAGATGAAAGAACTGAACTTGAGGTTTGTAAGGCTTGGTTATTTGTTGTATTGTATTTTCCTCAGGTGGGTCATTATCCTAGAACGAGAGCCCGGATTAATAATAATAAGCATCTCACATGATTGGTTTTCCCTTCGGGGTTTTTACCCAGAAGCTTTCGTGTGCAATGTGTTTAGTTTCAGTTTTTGCTTTCATTGTAATGTTTTTTTTAATAACTCAGTTATGAATTATTCAATAAAGTTATTTTGTTTGGAAGTAATTGTCATATGTTGGGTCAGGGAAAACTAACATGGTATTAGAGTTCTGGTTCTAAAGAAGGAAAACCAGATTTGCACAGAGATGTGATATTTTGTAGCGCAGGAAAAAAAATCGTATGCAAGTTGCGGGTTGAATTAAAAAAAATGGATCGTCATACATCGTACGATCATCGTACAACTTGCATATTGTTAAGCCCTAATATTGGCTCATTACCCCTTAATTGGGGCATATTATATTAGTAATGTTATTTAATTTATGTCGTCTTTAGGCCATTAGTTGTAATTATACCTCGTAGTCTCCTATATATACCGAGACATTTTCATTTTGAATCATCTTGTACTTGAACATTTAAGTGGGGTAAAAGGAGGTTGCCCCCTCAAAGAGACTTATTATCTGAAATTATCTATTTTTCAAGGCGTTGAGTACTTTTTCTGAGGTTTTTCTATGCTATATTGATATTTGGTTCTTAACATATGGTATCAAAGCTCAAGGTCTTGGGGTTTCACTGCTACATCTGAGACACCTTGGCATTTTCGCTATAACTTTTTTCTACAATGTTTCAGAAGGAACGGCTTGGAGGATATTTAGTAGACGAATCAAGGTAAGTTGGGTTCAAATTTCAGCTCCTGAGGCCTTATACTTTCGGAGATATAGACTGTACAAGATAGGGTTCTGGAATCATCCTGAACTGAGTCATTGCGGAATTCTCGCTATAAAACATTTTCTATAACGTTTCAGACCCTGAACTCCGAAGGCTATTCACAGAAATTAGTAAGGTATCTGTGGTAAAAATTTCAGCTTCTGGGTCATCTTAAACTTGTAGATACATCCTGTGTAAGATAGGGTATCTGACTAGTCCTATTGACTAGTCTCAAGAATGTGTTCCAGGTAAAACAATCATAACTTATTCCTAGACTATCCAAATTGAGTGGGACTGGTTTCATTGGATCATGGACAGTATCTAGTATTTCTGGTACGATTTTCAGAATTTTATATCAATCATTTTGTGTGTGGCACGTTGTACAAGTGGGATCTCCTGGAAAGGACAAAAATCGGCAAGTTGTGGGGAAGTTACCTTAAATTCTATTTAGCACATCCAATTTTGATCAGACCTATGGCATTGCAGAGAAGAAATATCAGAGAACTACATAAAAGAAAGTTTCATACCCAGAAGGGATGAAAC